>CAWYPQ010000439.1:0-59624 GCA_963965965.1 Trididemnum nubilum
TGCTCCATTCTCATTTTCAATAAGGTCGGGTGAGTTTGAATGAGGTTTACCAGGTGTTAAGGTTTGTATGCTACTCCAAAATTTTCGACTATCTTGCCTCGAATTTAAAATTTCAGATTCCAAATACAACTTTTTCGAAATGGTTTTGAGTTTGGTCAATTTGTTTGCATAAGTTTTGTAGAATTTCTTTTGAATTTCATTACCTTTAAGATAATGAGTGACGTATAGCTTTTGCTTTTTGCGAATGGAAACAAAAATTCCTTTAGTTATCCACGGTTTAGACATTAACTTGCACTTTTTTCTTGAAGCACGTTTAAGTGGAGCATATTTATTGAGACAAGTCCTAAAAGTAGATACAAAATTATCAAAATATAAATCAATTTGGTCAGAAGAGGTAAGTTCATTTGCATTAAAAAATACTTCAAGCGCCTCTTGCAAGTCCATTTTAAACCAATCGCAATTAAATTGACCAGTATCTTTGTAGCAGTAATGATTATCCTGCTTGATTTTCAAATTAGTTCTGTTAGGATCTCCGGTCACACAGCAAGCAATAGATAATGGTCAGTTAAATCGCTTAGAAATATAACAGGATAAATTATTACATGCGTTGAATCATTAGTTACGATATGATCAATAGTCGTTTGCGATACATTTGTAACTCGAGTAGGTTTGTTTATAAGTGAGTAAGCTCCATTGCTAGAAATTGTGTTTAGATAATTCAAACCATCTTCATTATTCACGGTAGAATTGACATTAATGTTGAAGTCGCCAAATAGATAATATCGTTTATTGCTCAAAAGATCCAATTTTTTATTAAGTGCAGTCAAAAAATTGTTTACATATCCTTTAGGATGGCGATAAATCACACCTACGATAAACGAATCGTTTCCAATTTTGTTCGATATTCTTAGCCAAATGTCTTCGCAATTTGAATTCAGTTCGTTTTTACCTAAAAGGGTCACGGTTAATTTATCAGTAACATATACTCCTACGCCGCCTGCATTAGTTTGAGAGTTTGCTAACATAACTGGTTGGTACCCAGTTAGGTTAACATTCGTTAAAGGTGACAATTTAATTTTGGTTTCAGACAGAAGTAAAATATCCGGAGGATATGGTAGTGTCTGTAGCAATTCATGGTTCAGGTTATTCAGATTTTTTGAAGAGATCTAATGTTGACATGAAGCATAAATAATTTTATTTCTTTTTGAGCTACTGGCAGGTTTTGACCTGGTTGATAATATCTACAGGGTTTTAATTTGTCAGTCAACGCTTCATGCAAGCAATTGTTTAGGTTGGTTTTTGTGTTTTCAAAATTAATAAGTTCGTCAGCGTTTGCGTTCGTGTTATGCAGGTCGTCGTTTGTATAGGCCGTGTTATTACCGACCAATTCAGTATCACTCATCACAAAACATAACAGTAAACAATCACTACAAACATTGGACCACAGTTAAGTTACAAATTGTCAAGATCGTACTCGGTTCTAATAGGTAGACTGTCCGCTTTTTCGTCTTCACGAATGAAAATTTGGTCGTCGAAGTCCAGATAAACTTGTAATCGAGTTCTTTTGCTTTTTGTTTAGCCAACCAAAAGAGACGCTTACGACTTTGGGTTAGATTCTCATTCACGTACAATTTGTTCATTCCTTGAACAGGAAAGTCACTGATATCTTTCGCTTTCATTCTGTTCGAATACATTTCATTTCGTTTTTGTCGGCTAATAAAGCGAACTATTATTCCAGGATGACGTCTATTAGTTACATTATTTTCGCTGTTCAGTCTTGGGCGTATGACAGGTAGCCGATGTGCGATGGATATGTCGTTCGCAGTTAGATTAACATCGAGTTTACTTGCCAAGGATAAAATGATTTCAGTTACGTTTTCATTTTGAAATTGCGGAACGCCTTCAAATGTCAAATTTTGTCTTCTATCGTACTGTTCAAGTTCATCTACTTTTAGTTCTTCATTGTTTCTTTGTTTTTTAAGGTCATTGGTGCACTGAGTTAGTTTCCTGATTTCTAGCCTTTGCTTGTCATTTACCTTCACAGCATTGTCATAGTTTTTATTCAAACTGTCATGTTGACCGCGGAGAATTTCCTGGCTTTCACGCAGTTGAGCAATCTCGGTTTTTAAGTCTATAATTTCACTTTGCAGAGATTTAGTGGCTTCCAGTACCATTTTATGAACTAAATCTTCTAGTTGGTTCTTTGTCAACTGCAATATTTTGTCTCAATTGTTGCTCTTCTTATGGTCACTTGGCATCGTCAGCTCTGATGTAATCCAGTAAACCAAAACTGTTTAAAAACTTTGTAGAAATGCTCACTGCAGCTTATTTGTTTTGAGCGAAAAAAAAGTCTGTACAGCTCGATAGCAAACCTCGAAACTCAAGGACGCATAAAGACCTATACGGATCCATTAGGACCCATAAGACGCATAAGGATCTAGAAGGACCCATATAGACCCATTAGAACCCATAGGACGAATAAAAACCTAAAGGGACCAATTAGGACCCATAACGAAGCATAAGAACGCATAAAAACTCATAAGGATGGATAAAGAGCAATAAAGACCCATAAAGACCCATAACAACACATAAGGATCTATAAGGACCCATAAGGACGCACAAGGACCAATAAGGACCCAAAAGGATACATTAAAATCCATAAAAACGCATAAAGACCTATAAAGACCCATTAGGACCCATAAGGACGCATAAGGACCTGTAAGGACCAATAGGACTCATTAAGAACAATAAGGACCAATAAAGACTCATAAGCACAGACAAAGACCCATTAGAATCCAGATAAACGCATAAAGACCACAAGGACCCATAGGGACCCGTACGACGCATAACGAGATATAAGGACACATAAAGACTTATAAAAACCCATAAGGAACCATAAGAAAGCATAAGGACTTATAAGGACCCATAAAGACCTTCAAGGACGCGTAAGGACTTATAAAGACCCATCAGGACCGAGTAGGACGCATATTGACTTATAAGGACCAATAAGGATCCATGAAAAACCATAACGACGCATAAAGACTTATAAAGACCCATAAGGACCCATTAGAATTCACAAAAACAAATAGGGACCTACCTATAAGGACCCAAAAGGACTCATTACAAACCATAAAAACGCAAAAGGAACTATATAGACCCATAAGGACCCATAACGACGAATAAGGACCAATAAGGACACATAAGGACCCATAAAGACACATAACAAACTAGAAAGACCCATAAGGACACATTGGGAGTTATAAGAACCCATAAAGACTCATAGGGACCCATTAGAATCCATAAGGACGATCAAGGACCCATAAGAACCAAAAAAGACCCATTAAAATTCATATAGACGCATAAGAACACATAAAGTTCCATAAGGACGCATACACACTTATAAGGACCCATTAGGACCCATTAGAATCCACAAGGACGAATAAGGACCTATAAAGATCCATAAGGACTCATTAGAATCTATAAGGACGCATCAGGACCTTTAAAGACCCATAAGGAACAATGAGGACGCATAAGGACCTATAAGGATTCATAAAATTCCATTAAAATCCACATAGAATCATAAAGATTTATAAGGACCCATAAAGACCCATTAGAATCCATCAAGACGAATTCATCAAGACCTATTAGGACCCACAAGGACCCATTAGAATCCAAAAATACACATAAAGACCTATAGGGACCCTTAAGACCAACAAGGTCACATAAGAACCTATAAAAACCCATAGAGACCCATAAAATCAACAAGGACGCATAAGGACCTATAAAGACCCATAGGGTCACATTAGAAAACATCACGACCTATAAAGACCAATAAAAACCGATATGGACGCATAAGGACTTATAAGGACCCATAAGGACACATAAAGACGAATTAAAACCAATAGCAGCGATGAGGACCCATTAAAATCCATAAAGACGTATGAGGACCCATTAGGACCCATAAGGACGCATAAGGACCCATAAAGACCCATAAAGACCCATAAAGACCCATAAACACCCATAAACACCCATAAAGACCCATAAAGACCCATAAAGACCCATAAAGACCCATAAAGACCCATAAAAACCCAATAAGACGCATTAGGATCCATAAGGACGCGGAAGAACATATATGGACCCATTAGCATCCATAAAGACGAATAAAGACCTATACGGACTCATAAAAAACCATAAGAACGCATAAAGACCTATAAATCCCACAAGGACCCATTAGAATCCATAAGGACCAACATAGACCTAAAGGACCCATTAGAATCCATATACATGCATAAGGACGCCTAAGTACCTATAAGGACTAATTAAGACCCATTACAAATCATGAGAACGAATAAGGACTTATTGGAATCCATAAGGACCCATTAAAAACCATAAGGATGAAAAAAAACATGTAAAGACCCATAAGGACGCATAAAGACGCATATGGATCTATAAGAAGCCACAAGAATGCATAAAAACTTCTAAAAACCCATAGGGACCCATAAGCAAACATAAGGACCCATAAGAATGCATAAGTACCTTACAAGACCCATTAAGTCCCATAAGGACCCTCAAAGACGCGTAAGGAATATAAAAACACATAAGCACCCACAAGGATGCATAACGACCCATTAAGGACCCTTAAAGACTTATAAGGACCCATTTGATTCCATAAGGACGATTAAGGACCTACAAAGACCCATAAGGACCCATTAAAATCTTCAAGAGCGCATATAAACCTATATGGACTCATAAAGACACCTGGAGTCTAGTGGGTCCTTATGAGTCCTTGAAAGTCCTTATTCATATTTATGGATTGCAACGGGTCCTTATGGGTCCTTATAGGTTCTTATACGTTCTTTTGGGTCCTTATAGGTTCTTATAGTTCTTTTGCGTCCTTATGGATTCTAATGCGTTCTTATGGTTCTTTAATGGTCCTTATGCGTCTTTATGGGTCCTTAAAGGTGCTTATGGATTTTAATGGGTTCTATCGGTCCTTGTTGATTCTTATCCGTCCTTATGAGTCCTTATGGGTGCTTATGCGTCCTTATGGATTCCAATGGGTCTCTATGGGTCTTTGTAGGTCCTTATGCGTCCTTATGGGTTCTTATTGGTCCTGATGCGTCCTTATGGATTGTAATGGGTTCTTATGGGTCCTTTTAAGTCCCTATTTGTCCCTATGGGTCCTAATTGGTCTTTTAGTGTCCTTATGCGTTTATATCATTCTAATGGGTCTTTATAGGTCCTTATCGGTCCTTATTCGTCCTTATGGATTCTAGTGGGTCCTTATGGGTCCTTACAGTTAGCTCCTAATGCGTTTTTATGAACTTTAATGGGTCTTTATATGTCCTTATGATTCCTGTGGAACCTTATGTGTCTTCACATGTTTTTATGCAACCTCATGATTCCTTGTGGGTCCTTTCAAGTCATTATGCGTCCTTTTGGGTCCTTATTGGTCCTCATAGGTCCTTATGCGTACTTGTGGGTACTTAAAAGTCTTTCTAGGTTCTTATGCTCCCTTATGGGTCCTTATGAAACCTTGTAGGTCCTTATCTGTCCTTATAGGTTCTCATGCGTTCTTATGGGTCCTTATTGGTCCTTTTAAGTCCTTATGCGTCCTTATTTGTCTTAATGAGTTCTTATGGTCCTAATAGGTCCTATTGCGTCTTTATTGGTCCTTATGGGTCATTTTAAGTCCTTATGCGTCGTTATAGATTCTAATGGGTGTTTGTGGGTTCTTATAATTCTTTTTGCGTCCTTATGATTTCTAATCATTTTTTATTGGTCGTTATAAGTCCTCATTCGTTCTTACGGACTTTAATTGGTCCTTATGGGTCCATAAAAGTCCTTATTCGTCCTTATGGATTCTAAATGGTCTTTATGGGTCCTTATAGGTTTTCATGTGTCGTTATGGGTCAGTATGTGTCTTTATATTTCCTTTTGCGTCCTAATGGATTCTAATGAATCTATATGGGTACTTATAAATTTTTGTGCGTCTTTATTGGTCTTTATGGGTCCCCTTAGGTCTTTATGTGTCCTTGTGGGTTCTAATGGGTGCCTATGGGTCTTTATGCGTTTTTGTGGATTTTAATGGGTTTCTTATGGGTCCTTATATGTTCTTAAGCGTCCTTATGGATTCTAATATCTCCTTATGGGTGTTTATGGGTCCTTATTTGTCCTTGCGGATTCTAATGGGTCCTTATCCGTCCTTGTGAGTCCTTATGGGTCTGTATGCGTCTTTGTGCTTCCTCATGGGTCCTAATGGGTCCTTATAAGTTCTTATGCGTCTTTATGGATTCTAATGGGTCCTTATGTGTCTTTATAACTCCTTATGTGCCTTTATGGGTCCTAATCGGTCCTTATAGGTCCTTAAGCGTCCTTGTGGATTCTAAGCTGTCCTTAGGTGTTCTTATAGGTCTATATGCATTCTTATTGGTCTTTATAAATCCTTATGCGTCTTTGTAAATTCTAATGGGTCCTTATGAGTCCTTATAGTTCCTTTTGCGTCCTTATCGATTCTAATACGTTTTTATGGATCCTTAGGGGTTCTGATTTGTCCTTACGGTCCTCATAAAACCTATGAAGACCCATAAGGACCCATCAGAATCCATAAGGATGCATCAAGACTTATAAGGACTTATAAAAACCAATAAGAACTTATAAGGTCTCATAAGGATCTATAAAGACGCATATGGACTTATCAGGACCCATACAGACACATAACGACGCATAAGGATTTATAAAAACCCATTAGGACCCTTAAAGGCGCATAAAGAAGCATAAGGACTCATAAAGATGCATAAGAACCTATAAGGACCCATTAAAAAACGTAAAGACGAATAACGACCCATATCGACGCATAGGGACCCATTAGAGTCCATAAGGACGCATAAGGACCTGTAAGAATCCATAAGGACCCATGAGGACCTAAAAAACGCATATGGACCTATAAAGACCCATATAGACAAATAACAACGCATTAGGATTTATAAAAACCCATTAGGACCCTTAAAAACGCATAAGGAAGCAGAAGGACCCATAAGGAAGTATAAGGACCCATTAGAATACGTAAGAACGAATAACGAAACACAAGGACACATAAGGACCCATAAGGACTGTTAAAGACTTACAAGGTTTCATCAGGAGGCATAAGTTCCTATAAGGACACTTAAGCACCCATAAGTACGCATATAGACCTAGAAAGATCAATAAGGACCCAAAAAGACGCATGAGGACTTATATTGACCCACAAGGTTGCATAAAGATGCAAAAAAACCCATAATGACGCATAACGACATATGAAGACCCATAAGGATCCTTAGGGACTCATAAGGATCCATTAAGACTTATAGCGACCCATTAAAAACCATAAGAACGCATTAGGAACTTTAAGAACCCATACCGATCCATAACGACGCATAAAGACCCAGAAGGACCTATAAAGATTCGTAAACACCGATAAGGACGTATAATGACTTATAAGGACCCATAAGGTCCCAATACAATCATAAGGAAGCATAAAAAGTTATACGGACCCACAACGACCCATTAGATTCCATAAGAACGAATAAGAAGCTATAGAGACACATAAGGACCCATTAGAATCCATAAAGACGTATAAGGACCTATAACAACCCATGAGGACCAATTAGAAGCCGTAAAAACGAACAAGGACTTATAAAAATCAATAACGACCCATTAGAATCCATTAGGACGCAAAATAAATTATAAGAACTCATAAGGACCCATTAGAATCTGTAAGAGCGCAACAGGACTTATTAGGACCCATAAAAACACATAGGGATGCATAAGGACCTAAAAAGACACATAGAGACCAATTAGAAACCCTAAGGACGCATAAGAACCTATAAGGACTTATTAGAACCCAAAAAGACCATATCTAATGGGCCCTTATGGGTCCTCATAAATTCTTATGCATCCTTATGGATTCCAATGTGACCTTATGGAACCTTATAAGTTCATATGCGTCCTTATCGGTCTTTAAAGGTCTTTATGCGTCCTTACGCGTCCTTATGTGTCCTTATAGGTCATTATGCGTCCCTATGAGTTCTTATGGGTTCTTACAGGTCCTTAAACGTCCTTATGGACTCTAATGCGTCTTTATGGCTACTTATACTGTAGGTTCTTAGGCGTCCTTATTGGTCCTTATAAAACCTTACAGGTCGTTATGCGTTCTTAAGTATTCTAATGGGTCCTTATGGGTACTTACAGGTTCATATGAGTCCTTATGGGTTGTAATAGGTTTTTTTAGGTCCTTATGGGTCCTTATGAGTCTTTATTGGTCGTTAAGCATCCTTATGTGTTCTTATGGGACAGGTCCTTATGCGTCTTTATGGGGACCCATTAAAATCCACATAGACGCATTAGGACTAATAACAATGCATAAGGACCGATAAGTACCCAATAAGACCCATTAAAATCAATAGGGACAAACAAGGACCTAAAAGGACCCATAAAAACACATTAGAATCCATTCGGACGCCTCAGGAACTATAAGGGCACGTAAGAACCAATACAAACTCATAAGGACCTATAAAAACCCATGCAAACCAATTAGAATCCATAAAGACTTATAAGGACCTTAAAGGACCCATAAAGACGCATAAAGAACTATAAGGGCCAATAAGAACCAATAAGGATGCATAAAGACCTATAAAGACCCATGCAGACCCATTAGAATCCATAAGGACGTATAAAAACCCATAAGGACGCATAAAGACCAATAAGGACCCATATAAACGTATAAAGACCGATAAGGACACGTATGGACGCATAAAGACCAATAAGCATACATAAGAACCTATAAAGACGCATAAGAACTTATAAGAACCCATTAGAATCCGTTAGGACGAATAAGGGCTTATTAGAACCCATAAGGGCTATAAGGACCCATAAAGACCCATAATCGAATTCTAATGGGTCCTTTTGGGTCATCATGTGTCCTTATTCGTCCTTACGGATTTTAATGGGTCCCTGTAGGTCCTTATGCGTCTTTATGGGTCCTTAAGGGTCCTTATTGGTCTTTATGCCTTCTTATGTGTTTTCATGGGTCCATATGTGTTCTTAGGCATCCTAATGTTTCCTTATTGGTCCTTATTCGTCCTTATGGGTCTTTATGCATCCTTATGCGTCCTTATGGGTCGTAATGGGTCCTTACACAACCTTATGCGTCCTTTTAAGTCTGTATGCGTCCTTATTGGTCTTTATGGGTCTTTATAGGTCTTTTCGCGTCCTTATGTGTCTTTATCGGTCCTTATAGATCCTTATGCTTCTTTAAGGGTCCTTGTGGGTTGTAATAAGTGCCTAAGCATACTTATGTGTCCTGATGAATCCTTATAAGTCCTTATGCGTTCTTATTGGTCTTTATGGGTCTTTACAGGTTTTTATGCATCCTTATGGATTCTAAGGGGTCCTTATGGGTACTTAGAGGTCCTTATGAGTCCTTATGGGTTGTTATGGATCCTTATAAGTCCTTATGCATCCTTATGGGTCCTCATTAGTCCTTATTGGTCTTTATGCATCCTTATGGGTCCTTATAGGTCTTCATGCGTCCTTATGAAGACCCATTAGAATCCATAGCGACGAATAAGAACATATAAGGACCCATAAGGACCCTTTGGAATCCATAAGAACGCACCAGGAACTTTTAGGACCCATAAGGGTCAATAAGAACTCATAAAAACCTATAAAGACCAACACAGTCCCATTAGAATCCATAAGGACATATAAAGACTTATAGAAACACATAAGGACCCATAATGACGCATAAGGACCTAAAAGAATCCATAAGGACACATAAGGACAAATAAGGACTTACAAAAACACATAAAGACTCATGAAATCGCAGTAATATTTATAAAGACCCTGTAGGACCCATGAAAATGCATAAGGAACCATAAGGATTCATAAAGACCCATAGGGACGTATAAAGACCAGTACGAACCCATAAGGACCAATAATTACGCATAAGGACCCATAAAAACACACAAGGACGCATAAAAATCAATAAGGACACATAAGCACGCTTAAGAACCTATAAAGACGCATTAGAATTTATCAGGACAAATTAGGACTTATAAGGACCCATTAGAATCTCTAAGGACATATAGCGACCCATAAGGACCAAAAAGAATGCATAAGAACTTATAAGTTCCCATAAGGACCCATTAGAATCCATAAAAATGCAGAAGAACTTATAAAGACCCATTAGGACCCATTAAATTCCATAAAGACGAACAACCTATGATGACCCAAATGCACCAAATAGAATCCATGAGGACCAAAAGGAAATATGAGGACGCATAAGGACCTAAAGGGACCCATATCAAAGCATAAGGGCCAATAAGGACCCATAACGATCCACAATGACGCTTGAGGATCTATAAAGACCCATACGGACCCATTAAAGACCAGACGGACAAATAAAGACCTATAAGGACCCCTTAGAATCCGTAAAGACGATTAAGAATCTATAAAATCCCATAAGGCCCCATTAGAATCCATAAAAACGCAAAACGAACTTTAAACACCCACAAGGACCCAATGGCACCTATGAAGACGCATAAGGACCCATAAGGACGCATAAAAACCTATAAGGACCCATATAGACTCTTTAGAATCCAAAACGGCGCATAAGGACCTATAAAAACCCATACGGACCCATTAGAATCCGTAAAAACAAACAAAGACCTATAAAGACCCATTAGGACCCATAAGGATGCATAAAGACGCAAAGGAACCCATGAGGACTTTTAAGGACGGATAAGGACCAATAAAGACCATAAGAACCCATTAGAAACCATAAGCACTCAAAAAAGCTCATAAGGACCCATCAGGCCGCTTAGGGAACAATAAGTCCCATAAGGACCCATTAGAATCCATAAGGAGGCATAAAGACTTATAAGGACCCATTAGAAACCATAAGGAGGCATAAAGACTTATAAGGACCTACTGTATTAGAACCCATAAGGATGCAAAAAAACCTATATGAACTTCTTAGGACCCATAAAAAAGCATAAAGACGCAAAAGGACTTATAGCGACCCATAAAACCGCACAAGAA
Source organism: Trididemnum nubilum (assembly GCA_963965965.1). Lineage (NCBI taxonomy): Eukaryota > Metazoa > Chordata > Ascidiacea > Aplousobranchia > Didemnidae > Trididemnum > Trididemnum nubilum. Next base: position 11,080 of record CAWYPQ010000439.1, read on the forward strand.
CCAAAAAGGATCCATAAGGACCCTTAAGGATGCATAAGAACTTATAAGGACCCATAAGGAAACATAAGGTCTCATAATAACTCATTAGGACCCATTAGAGTCTATATGAACTCATAAGAACCGATAGAGACCCATGAAGACCCAATGAAATCCATAACGACGAATAAGGACCTATAATGATTCATAAGGACCCATTAGAATTCCTAAAAACAAATAAAAGCCTATTAGAACACATAAAAACCCATTAGAAACCATAAAGACGCATAAGGACACAAAACGACCCATAAGGAACCGTAAGGACGCAGAAGGACCAATAGTGTTCCATAAGGGCCAATTAGAATCCATAAGGGCGCATAAGAACCTATAAAGACCGATAAGGACGCAGAAGGAAGTATACAAATACCCATAAGGACAAATTGGAATCGATAGAGACGCATAAAGACCTATAGGGACGGATAAGGACGCATAAAGATCTAAAAGGACCCATAAGCACCTTTAAAGACGCTTAAGGACCCATAGAGACAAATTAGGACCCATTAAGACGTATAAGAACTTATAAGGACCCAATAGAATCCATAGAAGAGCAAAACGAACTTTAAAGACACACAAGGACCTATTGGAATCTATGAGGACGCATAAGGACCCATATAGACCCATAACGACAAATAAAGACGCATAAAAACCTATAAGGACCCATATGTACTCTTTAGAATCCAAAACGGCGCATAAAGACTTGTAAAAACCCATAAGGACCCATTAGAATCCATAAGGACGAATAACGACCTACAAAGACCCATTAGGACCTATAAGGATGCTTAAAAATGCATACAAACCCACGAGGACTCATAAGGACCAGAAAGACCCATTAAAATCCAGAAGCACTTAAAAGGGCCCATAAGGACCTATCAGTCCGCTTAAGGACCAATAAGGACCCATTAGAATCCATAAGGAAGCATTAAGATCTATAAGGACCCATTAGAACCCATAAGGACGCATTAGGACGCATAAAGATCTACAGGGACCCATAACGAAACATAAGGGCCAACAAGGACCCATACAGGCCCATATAGACGCATACAGACCTATGAAGAATGAAAGGACACATAAACACCCATAAAAACCAATAAGAACCCATATGGACTACTAAGGACATATAAGGATCAATAACAACCCATATTGACTCATAAGGACCTATAAGTACCCGTAGGGACCCATGAGAATCCATAAAGATGCACAAGGGCCTGTAAAAACCCATAAGGACGCATAAAAATTTATAAGGAACCCTAAAGACCCATAAAGACCAATTAGGACCCATAAGGACGAATCAGAACCTTTAAAGACCCTTTAGAATCCATAGGGACAAATAAAGACCTAAAGGGACCCATAAGCACCCATTACAATCCATAAGGACGCATCAGGACCTATAAAAAGGCATGTAAAACCATAAGGGCCCATGTGGACACATAAAGACCAATAAGGACCCTTAAGGACCGATAAGGACCGATAAGGACGCGTAAGGACCTATAAGGACCTATACAGACCGATAAAGATGCATAACGACTTATAAGGACCCATGAGATCCCATTAGAATCCATAACAACGCAAAAGAAACTATAAGACCATTAAAGGCCCATAATGATGCATGTGGACTTATAGGGACCCACAAGGACCCATTAGAATCTATAAGAATGCATAAGGATTTCTAAAGATTCATAAAGACCCATAAGAACGCAAAAAGATCTATAAGGACCCATGAGGACCCATTAATAGCCACAACCACACATATGTACCAAAAAAAACCCATAAGGACCCATAAAAACACATGAAGACCTTTAAGGACCCATAAGGACACATTAAAATCCTTAATGACGAATAAAGACCCATTAAGATCCATAAGAATGCATAAAGACGCATAAGGAACCATGAAGACTAATAAGGACGAATAAAGACCAATACAAACCCATAAGGACCCATTAGAATCCATAAGGACGAATAAGGACCTTTAAGGACCCATAAGGCCACCCAAGAGCCAATAAGGATCCATAAAGACCCATAAGGATGCATAAGGACTTATAAGGACCCATAAGGACACATAAAGACTCATAAAGTCACATTAGGATCCATTAAAGTCTATAAGGACTCACAAAAACCTATAGAAACCCATAAAGACCATTAGAATCAATAAGGACCTATAAAGACCCATACGGTCACTTTAGAATCTTTACGAACGTAAAAAGAACTATAAGGACCAATCAATACCCATAAAGACAAATAAGGACCTATAATGACCCATAAAGACCCATTAGAATTTGTTAAAACGAATAACGGCCTATAAGGACCCATAAAGACCTATTAGAAACCATATAGACGCATAACGACACAAAAAACCCATAAGGAACCATAAAGACGTAAATGGATTTATTGTGTTCCATAAGGGCCAATTAGAATCCATAAGGGCTCATAAAGACCTATAAGGACCAATGAAGACGCAGAAGGAATTATACAAATACCCATAGGGACAAATTGGAATTGATAGACACGCATAAGGACCTATAGCGACCAATAAGGACGCAAAAGGACCTATAATGACCCATAATCACCTTTAAAGACGCATAAGGACCCATAATGACCAATTAGGACCCATTAGAAACCACAGGGACGAATAAGGACCTATATGGATTCATAAAAACCCATTAGAATCCATAAGGACGCATCAAAACCTATAAAGACCCATAAGGACTCATAAGGACGCAGAAAGACCTTTAAGGACGTATAAGGACCCATTAAAATCTATAAGGACGAATAAGTACTTATAAGGACCCATAAAATACATAAGGACCCATAAGGACGCACAAGGATGTATAAGGACCCATAAAGACTTATAAGGACCCATTAGGACCAATAAAGATGCATAAGGACGTGTAAGGAACCATAAAGGCCCATAAGGACGCCAAAGGACAATTAAGGACCCATTAGAATCCATAAAGACAAATAAGGACCTATAAAGACCCATAAGGAGCCATTAGAAACCATAAGAACAAAAAAGGAACTATAAGCACCATTAAGGACTCATAGTGACGAAACAGGACCTATAGCAACCCATAAGGAACCATTAGAATCCATAAGAACGAATAGCGACATATAAAGACCCATAAGGGACATTAATATCCGTAAGAACGAAGAAGGAACTATAAGGACCCATAAGCATGCAGAAGGAATTTCATGAAACCCCATAAGGACCCATTAGAGTCGATAGAGACGCACAAGGACCTATATGGACTCATGAGGACGCATAAGGACCTACAAGGACCCATTAGCACCTTTAAAGACACATAAGCACCCATAAGGACTTAAAGTACCCACACCGACACATAAAGACCTATAAGGCCCCATAAAGACCCATTACTATCCATAGAGACGCATAAAGACCTATAAGAACCCTTTAGGACCCATAAGAACGCACAGGGACACATAGGCACTAATAAGGACGCCCAAGAACGGATAAAGACCAAAGAGGACCCATAAGGACCCATGAAAACGCATAAGGATCTATAAGGACCCATAAGAACCCACAAAAACGCATAAGGACCTATAAGAACCCATAAGGACGCATATAACCCTGTAAGGACACATATGGACCCATAAGGGGACACAAAGACCGATATAGACCAAGAAGAACCCATAAGGACACATTAGAATCAATAAGGATGAATGAAAACTTACAAGGACACATAAGGACCCATTAGAATGCACAAGGACGCATAAAGACCAATAAGGACCCACTAGGACCTCTTAGAATCAATCAGGACAAATCAAAACTTTAAGGAAACTTTAGGACCCATTATAATCCATAAGGACGCATAAAAACTTATAAGGTCCCAGAAGAACTCTTAAGGATGCATTAGGACTTATAAGGACCAATAACGACCCTTAAAAATACATAAGGACTCATAAGAACCTATAAGGACGCATCAGGACCCATAAGAGACACATAAGGACGCATAAGAACCAATAAGGACCCATAAAGACCCATTAAGACTCTTTAAGACGCATAAGGACCTATATGACGCATTAGAATCCGTCAGGACAGATAAGGACCCAAAACGACAATTTGAAATTAGAATCCCATTAGAATCCATGAGGACGCATAAGGACCCATTACAATTTACAAAGACGCAAAAAAACTAAAAGGACCCACAAAGTCCCATTAGAATCTATAAGAACGCATAAAGACTTATAAGGACCCATAAGAACGCAAACGGACATATAAGGACCCATAAACACCCATTACAATCTATAAAGACAAGAAAAGACCTATAAAGACCCATTAGGAGCCATAAGGACGCATAAAGATACATAAGGACCCATGAAGATTCATAACAACGGATAAGGACCAATATAGACCCATAAGAACTCGTTAGAATCCTTTAAGGCGCATAAAGACCTGTATGGATTCAGTAGGACCAATAAGGACGCATAAGGATGCATAAAGACCTTTTAGTACCCATAAGGACGCATAGGACCAATATTGACCCATAAGGATCCGTAAGGATGCTTAAGGACCTACAAAAACCCATAAGGACACTAAAGGTCGCATAAGCTCCTATAAGAACCAATAAGGACCAATAAAGACGCATAAGGTCCATATGGGTATTTACACGTCCTTATTCATCCTTATTGGTTTTTATGGGTCCCTATAAATTCTTATGTGTCTTTATGGATTCCAATGGGTCCTTATGTGTCCTGATAGTATTTTATTCGTCGTAATGGGTTCTAATGGGTCCTTATGCGTCCTTTTAGGTCTTTATGTATCATTATGGATGCTACTGGGTCTTTATGGCTCCTTATAAGTCCTTATGCCTCCTAATTGGTCCTTATAAGTCCTTAAAAGTTCTGATGCGTCGTTATGGATTGCAATGGGTTCTAATGGGTCTTTTGTGGGTCCTTATGCGTCCTTATGGGTCTTTATGTTTTTATGTGGATTCTAATGGGTCCTTATGGGTCCTAGTATGTCCTCCATTATCTCTATTTAATCTAATGAATCTTTGTGGGTCATTAAGGGTTTTTACGAGTCCCAATCGTTCCGTATGTGTCTTATAGACCCTCATGCGACCTTATGGGTTCTTATGGGTCCGTAATAGTCCTTATTTGTCTTTATGTGTCCTTATGGATCCTTATGCGTCCTTATTGTTCCTTATGGGTCCTTATTGGTCCTTATTCGTCCTTTGGATTCTAATGGGTCCTTTTGTGTCATTATGGGTCTTTATGAGTCCTTATGTTTCCTTATGGATCCTTATAGGTCTTTATGCAAACTTATAGGTCCTTATGGGTCCTTATTGGTCCTTATGTATTTCATTGTTTCTTTATGAGTCCTTATAAGTCCTTATGCGTTTTTATGCATCCTTATGGGTTCTTAGGTGTCTTTATTGGTCTTTATAGGACCATATTTATGAGTGCTTGTGTGTCCTTATGGACCCTAATGCGTTCTTATGCTTATCGTTCCAAATGAATCTTTATAAGTCCTTATTCGTCCTTATGAATTCTAATGGGTTTTTATGGGTCCTTATAGGTCCTTATGCGTCTTTATGGGTCTTTATAAGTCCTTATGTACCCTTATAGCTTCTAATGGGTCGTTATGGGTTTTTGTAGTTCTTTTTGCGTCCTTATGGAATCTAATAGGTCCTTATAGATCCTTATTCGTCTCTATGGATTCTAATGGGTCCTTTTGGGTCCTAATAGGTCCTTAGTCGTCCTCATGGGTTCTAATGGGTCCTTATAGGTTTTTATTTGTGCTTATGATTTCTAATAGGACCTTATGTGTACTTATAAGTCATTATGCGTCTATATCGTTTTTTATTGGTCTTTACAGGCTTTTACGCGTCCTTATGTGTCTTTATCGGTCCTTATAGGTCCTTACGCATCCTTATGTGTTTTTATAAGTTCTGATTCTTCCCTATGTGTTTTTATGTGTCCTTTGTGTTCCTTATGCGTCCTTATGGGTCTTTACAAGTCCCCATGCGTTTTTATGGATTCTAGTGGGTCCTTATGGGTACTTACAGGTCGTTATGAGCCCCTATGATTTGTTATTGGTCCTTATTGGTTCTTATGCGTCATTTCGTGTCTTTATGAATCCTTATTGGTTTTTATGCGTCCTTATGTGTCCCTATGGGTCCTTATACAACCTTATGCGTTTATATGAATCCTTATAATTCTTTATGCTGCCTTATGCGTCATTATGGATCCTAATGGGTCCATAAAGGTCCTTTTGCGTCTTTATGGATTCTAATGTGGCTTTATGGGTCCTTATTGATCCATATGCGTCCTGATGGGTCCTTATGGGTCTTTTTAGGTGCTTATGGATTCTAGTGGGTCTATATGAGTCCTTTATTGGTCCTTATCCGTCCTTATAAGTCATCATGGGTGCTTATGCCTCTTTATGCATCCTTATGGGTCCTAATGGGACTTTGCAGGTCCTTATTCGTCGTTATGGATTCTAATGTGTCTTTCTGGGTTCTTATAAGTCTTTATACGTCTTATGGGTCCTTATAAGTTTTTATAGGTCTTTATGCGCCCTTATGGATTTAATTTGGTCCTTTTGGGTCCTTAAAGGTCCATATACGTCATTATGGGTCCTCATGGGTTTTTATGCGTCCTTGTAGCTTCTGATGGGTCTGTGTGTGTCTTTAAAGTTCCTTTTGAAACCTTATGAATTCTAAAGAGTCCTTATGAGTTTGTATAAATATTTGTTCTTTTTTACGGTGTCTAATGGGTCCTTATGGGACTTGTAAGTCTTTATGCGTCATCTGGAGCCTTATGAATCCTTAGAATTCGTTTTGCATCCTAATGGATTTTAATTGGTCCTTTTGGGTCGTTATAGATCTTTATTTGTCCTTATGTTTTCTAATGGGTTTTTATGGGTCTATATGGGTTCTTATGAGTCCCTAAAGGTCCTAATGGGTTTTTATGCATCCTTATTTGTCTTAATGTGTTTTTGTAGGTCCTTATTCGTCCTTATGAATTCTAATGCGTCCTTATGGGTCCCTATGTGTCTTAATGTTTTTTTTAAGTACTTATGGGCCCTTACAAATTTTAATGGGTCCTTATTGATCCTTATACGTCCTTATGCATACTTATGGGTCTTTAAGGATCCTTATGTGTCCTTATGCGATCTTATAAATGGGTCCTTATGGGTTTTTTTAGGTCTTTATGCGTTTGTATGGGTCCTTATGGGCTTTATGGGTTCTTATAAGTTCTTATGAGTCTTTATGTGTTGTTATGGGTCTTGACAAGTCCTTATGCGTCCGTATGGGTCCTTATGGGTCCTTAAGGGATCCTTTTAGGTCCTTATGCGTCTTTATGGATTCTAATGCGTCTGTATAGGTCCCTCTTCGTCTTTATTGGTCCCTATGGGTCCTTATACGTCCTGATGCGTCTTTTTGGATTCTAATGGGTCCTTTTGAGTCCTTATAAGTCCTTGTTCGTCCCTATGGTTTCTAATGGGTCCTATTCTGTCCATATCGGTCCTTATGCGTGCTTATGTGTCCTAATGACTCCTTATGGGTCCTTATAAGTCTATATGGATTTTAATGGGTCTTTATGGGTCCTTGTATGTCCGTTTTTGTCTTTCTGGATTCTATTGGGTCCTAATGTGTTCTTATCAGTCCTTATGCGTCGTTATGGATTTTAATGGGACCCTGTGTGTTTTTTTAGGTCATTGTGCGTCCTTACAGGTGATTATGGGTCTTCAAATGTCTTTACGCGTCCTTATGGGTTTTCATCGGTCCTTATAGGTTCTTGTGCATCCTTTTGGGTACTCATAAGTTCTTATGAGTCCCTATGGGTTGTTGAGGGTCCTTTTAAGTCCTTATGCGTCCTTATGAGTTCTTATGAATCCTTATTGGTCCTTATGTGTCCTTATGCATCCTAATGGGTCCTTATAAGTCCTTTTGCGTCCCTATGTGTTCTGAGGGTCCTTATAGGTCTTTATGTGTCCTTATGGATTCTAATGAATCCTTATGGTTTCTTGTTGGTCCTTATGCGTCCTGATAAGTTCTTGTGGGACCTTTTAGGTGCTTATGCAATCTAATGGGTCCTTATGGGTCCTTATTGGTCTTTATCCCTCTTTATGAATCTTCATGAGTCCTCATGTGTCTTCATAGGTCCTTATTCGTCTCTATGGATTCTAATGGGTTCTTATGGGTCCTTATAAATCCTTATTTGTCCTTATGGGTTTTTTTGCTTCCTTATGGGTCCTTACGGGTCCTTACAGCTCCCTATGCGTCATTATGGGATCTAGTGTGTTCTTATGGGTCTTTATTGGTGCTTATCCGTCTTTATGAATTTTCATGGGTTCTTATGTGTTTTTATAGGTCTTTATTCGTCCTTGTGGATTCAAATTGGTCGATATGGGTCTTTATAATTCCTTATTCGTCCTCATGGCTTCTTATCGGTTTTTTTTAAGTCCTTATGCGCCCTTATTATACTAATGGGTTCTCATGGGTCCCTATAAGTTTTTTTGCGTCTTTATGGATTCTAATGGCTCCTTGTGGGTCGGAATAGGTCTATATTCGTCCTTAAAAATTTTAATGAGTCCTTGTGGATCCTTGTCGGTCCTTATTCGTCGTTGTGGATTCTAATGGGTCCTTATGGGTCGTTATAAATTCTTACGCCTCTTTATGGATTCTAATGGGACTTTATGAGTTTCTACAAGTCCTTATTCGTCCATATCGGTTCTTACAGGTCCCTATAGGTCCTTACCGTCTTCAGGTGTCCTTATGGGTCCTTATAGGTCTAAATGCGTTCTTATGGGTTGGTATGGGTCCTTACAGGTCCTTATCTGTCCTGATGGATTCTAATGTGTCCTTATGCGTTTTTGTTGGTGCCTATGGGTCCTTATAGGTCCTGATGCGTTTTTATGGATTCTAATGGATCCTTATGGGTCCTTATAGGTCCTTATGCATCCTTATGGGTCCTAATTGGTCCTTATGGATCCTTATGCGTTTATATAAATTTTAATGTGTCTCTATGGGTCTTTATCGGTTCTTATTCGTCCGTATGGACTTTAATGGGTCCCTATGGGTCCTTATTGGTCTTTATGCGTCCTTATGTTTCCTTATTAGTCCTTATTGGTCCTTATGCATCCTTATAAGTTTTTCTTTGTCCTTATGCGTCCTAATTGGTCCTTATGGATTCTTATGCGTCTATTTAGATTTTAATGTGTCTCTATTGGTCCCTATAGGTCCCTATTCGTCCTTATAAATTTTTGATGTGTCCTTATTAGACCGGCATCCCAGAAGGTTTATTTACCCCAAAGACGGCGGAAGGTTTGATGCGCCTAAAATGCACGTCTTTACTCACCTTTTAAGAAAATGTTTTACTGGCAAGTCAAAAGTTCGGCTAAGACCCCCCAAATCCACAATTTATGGGGGGTCAAAATGGCCTTTATTTACCCCAAAGACGGCATGGATAAAAATTGCGTAAAATCGTTCTCTGGGGTCCACTGAACAATGAAATGGCGAAGACAGTAACTTTAGGTTCGGCTAACCCCCCGACAGTAACGAATTTAGGGGGGTCAAAAATGGCCTTTATTTACCCCAAAGACGGCATGGATAAAAATTGCTCAAAAACGTCCGTTGGAGTCCACTGAACACAAAAATGGCAAAGACAGTAACTTTAGGTTCGGCTAACCCCTTGACAGTAACGAATTTAGGGGGGAGGCTCAAAAATTGCCTTTATTACCCCAAAGACGGCATGGATAAAAATTGCTCAAAAAACGTCCGTTGGGGTCCACTGAACGCAAAAATGACGAAGACAGCAACTTTAGATTCGGCTAACCCCTTGACAGTAACGAATTTGGGGGGGGAGGCACAAAAACTGACCTTTTCACCTGGAATAGGGCAACGGTAAAAATTGTTAAAAAACATTCTTGCAGTTAGTACGCTGAACACATAAATGGTTAAAACAGTTACTTTCGGTTCGGCTATCTCCCTGACAGTAACTAATTTAGAGGTAAGCTCGAAAAAATTGCTCTTATTTATTTGAAAACGGCAGGGGTAAAAACTGCCCAAAAATGTTTCTCGGGAGCCCACTGAAAACAAAAACAATGGCAATAAACTTTGGTATCCTCAAACTAATTTCTTACTCTTACTGCAAAAGTCATTGCACCACTAAATACGGCTTTACAGTACTGCTTTTGAAAAAAATCATTTTAAGTTGATGGCGTCATCAATCATTAAGTAACGTAATGGTCAATTTGAGCAAAAATGCCGTCGTTTTCAATGACGTTACGTTTGAGCAGTTATCTCGTTTTCACAAAAATCGTACAAGTTCAAAGATTGCTCACGAAAGTGTTTTGCAGTAAAGATTACGTCCCTCAACCGATTAGTGTTTGAGTGGATAGACTAACGGTAAACTTGGGTTCAATTCCCGGTCGGGTCAAACCAAAGACTATAAAAATTGGAACTCACTGCTTCTTTGCTTGACTTTCAGTATTGAAAGGGTAGTGTGTGGTTTCATCGTGTGTGGTAGACTGGCGGGCAAGTGACAGCTTGACTCGAAGACCAAAAGGTCCCTTTGCTGTCTCCTGGCCAAGGCAATTTGGTGAATAAAATGTAATTGCAATAGCAGTAATTTCAAGACGCACCGGTCCCGCACAGTTAATTGTGCTACGGCAAAATTAAAAAAATAAAATTAGGTAAATTTTCTATATCTTATATCACATCACCAAAACTGCGTTAAATTTGCATCACAGTCTCGAATCAACTAATACGAGTACAGTATTTCAAAAAAATCTAAAATCTCAAAAAAATGTGATAAATTTACATATTACCAGCATTCAAAATACTCGCTGGCTAGTTTACGATTTCGATTAAACATTGCACAAATCGCTCAGCGCGGAGAATTTTAATGATGACAAATCTTAGATTTATCAGCTCAGATAAATTCAAAGATCGTAAATTTGCAGTTCTTTTGGAAGAAGCAGAGATATTTGAAAACATTTAATTAGTCTATCATTATTAGCTCAAACAGCAAGATGTTTGCTTGAGTAGTCAACTCGTAACTCGTAAGTCCAACATGCGTATTCCCAAAATATTAATTAACATAATGGATTACATTACTAATGCAACAGAACCCAGTTCTAATCCAAAAACTGAGATCTACTAATAGAAGAGATAGATTGGCAGAAAACGGCGGAAAAGTGTCAAATAGTACTGTATCACAGCTTGCAACTATCATGCATATCTATTTGACAAATTCAAGTGTTAGTAAACACGTCCTTGAGGAATTTGCTTTCTGGTCGCGAATCTCTATTCTGAGTATTATTTTACAATGATCTGCGACCTGGAACATGTAAAAGGTGTAAACAAAGGATCAAGTTTTGTTTAAAAGATACAAACGAACATTGAGTTGTGAACACAAAAGAAAAGCTTTTTTAGAGAAAATCCTGTTTCACTTTTTCAAGTCAAGAAGGATGATCGTAATTCTGTAAATCCAGTGGGGCTACTTAAGTTTTGCTGGAACTATATCTGTAACCGGTTCTTGAAATGGAGCTACAAATCACTTGTTGAGGATAGCTCCACATTTTTTTTTTTTTTGAAATTGGCCCATGTCACAAAATAGGTTACTGACCTCTGCTATAAAACATTTCTATCACATCGGGGTTATGGTGTGAGACAAGACAAGACAAACGTTATACAGTAAGTTTGAACGAGCTTATGTAATAGATTATGCGGGGTCCTTGAAAATGTGACAGAACCATTATAGAGATAGAAATGAGTTCAGAATTTGGAGCTAAACTTTGCAAAGTCGTCAATTGGGCCTAGTTTTGTGGACACTGGCAAAGTGAGCAAAAGACAATCTAGTAGACTTAATTTCCAAAGAGCAACTACCGGACGTAGTATTCGTTGCCAAAAAGCAATGTTTGAATAATGGAATGTGGGTAAGGAAAGAGAGAGAACAAAATTTCAAACCATTTCCAAATGAATGCTCTATTCTAAAAAAAAAAAAAGCAAGAAGCAGTGAGGTTGTTATAGTTTAACAGAAGGTGCATCGCTGTAGTAGCAAGACCAAAAATACTGATCCATCAGCCCAAATATAAAAATCAATCAAACGAAGATGTTAGAAGAGTAAGGCACCAAAACAATTTTTGGAAGATTCTTGTCTTAAAATACCAGAAAAGCCAAATGTGACCTATGTCCTATATGCCCTTTTATCAAGCATTTGTCAATGCAAAAACATAAGCTTTATCTTCAAATGTTGGATTATACAGTAGCCAATAATTATGGTATAATCCAAACCTGTTCGTACTTATGGAAAAACGCCTTATATTGCCTTCCAAGAACCTGATGAGCTGTTGGTCCAGGTCTACACTGGGTGTAAAATTGTGAACAAATAAGCGCATTTTAGTTTATTTCATACAGACAACAGTCGGTTAAAATTAAATAAGAACACACTCTTACGCACACGATTTTACGCCTAATGTACTAGAATGGGCCAAAATTGCACGACTAATTTTTACGTAGAGGCCTACCATATATTGAAAATTAAGTTGCTGTCGTTATTAACGTCATCATTTAATGTGGTAATTTCATTGATCTGTTTGATCGAGACCACCTCATTGTCTTTGGTGTCTTCATAACACCAAAAATAAACGCTATTAATCCTTAATAGTGTCTATTGAGAAGTTCAAACTAAAAATAATCAAGAATTTTTAAAATATTGCCAGTGTAGAACGTGGTTTTTAACGAAATCCGTGCTATCAATGCTAGAATAATGTGATCTTGCTGCAACTTGAATTCAACAAGTGTTAGTTTTTTGTGCAGTACATCATATGAATAATGGTCTCAAAGTTTTAGAATAATTTCAATGCGCGCGATTACAGAAATCCCGTCAATCTTGTTCATTAGCTACGTTTTTGCATCTGCCTCCAATTTAGATGCTATCATGCGCCTTTTTATGATGAAAGAGGACTGCAAGCAAAATCCATGGGGTATCTTAAAGTTAAGACAATCGTATTACATTAGATTTGGCGTAATTGACTCCATCCTTCTTGAGCCAGCCGTTCCAGAGATATTTTACTTCAAACCCTACGTAGGAACCTTCCTAATTAAAATTTCATTGGTAACCCTGACGTTTCCATGCAGTAGCCTAGCCCATAGAGGCCTATATTAACCTCTATATAGGTTAAAAGGCTTTTGTGGTTTAGTCTAATTGTGACGTTGCCTTAGGATAGAACTAAAATGGCGTCGGAGAGGTTATCATTGTCAGCTAGGACTGCCAATAAAAATAATGACCAGAGATGCCCTAAGTCATGTTTAAAGTAAAATACCTTTGTCTCGGCTGGGTGAAGGAGGATAGAGTCAACACCCATCTAATCAAATACGTTTGCTCTAATAAGTTTATCTAGCCCCAGTGAATTTACTTCAGTTCTCTTTTAAAAATGCCATGGGTTTTACAATGTGACATTTCGGAATAATGCTTTCATTCCAAGTAAGCTTTATGCGTTTACCTGTTCCGAAATTATTTGCAAGCAGAAAAAATTTTATTAAAATTTTTGCAACGGTGCACTCATTACGATAAACTCTAAAATTAATGAAGTTGATAAAAGTCGCAGAATTCGCATTAGCAAATGACTCATAGAACGTAGGACTCAAAGCAATTAACGAAAGACTTAATAACGGAAAGAGCATTTTGAATATTGGTAATACGAAGACTTATTAATTTATCACAGTGTTTAAGAATTTAGATCTTTTTTGAAATGCTGTGGATTGTTTTGAGTCTGTGCTATAATTCAAAGCAGTTTTTGTGGTGTGATATGGCCCATAAAAATTTACTGAATATCTTTCTATTTATTACTTTCAATAACGAAGCCTATATACTTCGTTATTTAAAGTAATATATAGAAAATCATTTCGTAATTTTTTGTAATTTTTTTAGTAAACTTTTACTGTGATTTAATAGTTGTATTTTGCTCTAATTTTACTTGGTACATCATCGAGCACTGTTTCAGAAGATTGACTATCAACAATTTTCTATCATACGACTCACATTGAAAAGACAAGCTGATACGCAAAATCTAGATCGCTTGTAAAGACAACGTCACTGCAACATGACGTCATTTTTGCTCTAATCGACTATCACGTTACTTAATGATTGATGACGCCATCAACTTAAAATGATTTTTTTCAAAAGCAGTACTGTAAAGCCGTATTTAGTGGTGCAATGACTTTTGCAGTAAGAGTAAGAAATTAGTTTGAGGATACCAAAGTTTATTGCCATTGTTTTTGTTTTCAGTGGGCTCCCGAGAAACATTTTTGGGCAGTTTTTACCCCTGCCGTTTTCAAATAAATAAGAGCAATTTTTTCGAGCTTACCTCTAAATTAGTTACTGTCAGGGAGGTAGCCGAACCGAAAGTAACTGTTTTAACCATTTATGTGTTCAGCGTACTAACTGCAAGAATGTTTTTTAACAATTTTTACCGTTGCCCTATTCCAGGTGAAAAGGTCAGTTTTTGTGCCTCCCCCCCAAATTCGTTACTGTCAAGGGGTTAGCCGAATCTAAAGTTGCTGTCTTCGTCATTTTTGCGTTCAGTGGACCCCAACGGACGTTTTTTGAGCAATTTTTATCCATGCCATCTTTGGGGTAATAAAGGCAATTTTTGAGCCTCCCCCCTAAATTCGTTACTGTCAAGGGGTTAGCCGAACCTAAAGTTACTGTCTTTGCCATTTTTGTGTTCAGTGGACTCCAACGGACGTTTTTGAGCAATTTTTATCCATGCCGTCTTTGGGGTAAATAAAGGCCATTTTTGACCCCCCTAAATTCGTTACTGTCGGGGGGTTAGCCGAACCTAAAGTTACTGTCTTCGCCATTTCATTGTTCAGTGGACCCCAGAGAACGATTTTACGCAATTTTTATCCATGCCGTCTTTGGGGTAAATAAAGGCCATTTTGACCCCCCATAAATTGTGGATTTGGGGGGTCTTAGCCGAACTTTTGACTTGCCAGTAAAACATTTTCTTAAAAGGTGAGTAAAGACGTGCATTTTAGGCGCATCAAACCTTCCGCCGTCTTTGGGGTAAATAAACCTTCTGGGCTGCCGGTCTATATGGGTCTTTATAAGTCCTTATGCATCTTTATGGGTCCTTTTGAGTCCTAATGGGTACTTATAGGTCTTGCTGTGTCACACATGGGTACTTATAGGTCTTGCTGTGTCACACACAAAAAAGGTTCTGAATTACCATAGAACCTGTTTGTGTGTGACTCAGCAAAAATCAGGCACTAGAACTAAGAACTGGTTTCCAAAAGTGCACATGTAAACAGGCTATATAGGTTCTTATGCGTTCTTATGGTTCCTTATTAGCCTGTTTACATGTGCACTTTTGGGAAGCAGTTCTTAGTTCTAGTGCCTGATCTTTGCTGAGTCACACCCGAAAAAGTTTTTGTGTGTGACTCAGCAAACTTTTTTTGTGTGTGACTCAGCAAAATTCAGGCACTAGAACTAAGAACTGGTTCCCAAAAGTGCACATGTAAACAGGCTATATAGGTCCTTATGCGTTCTTATGGTTCCTTGTGGGTCCTTATTAGCCTGCTTACATGTGCACTTTTGGGAAGCAGTTCTTAGTTCTAATGCCTGAATTTTGCTGAGTCACACCCGAAAAAGTTTTTGTGTGTGTGACTCACCAAACTTTTTTTGTGTGTGACTCAGCAAAAATCAGGCACTAGAATCAAGAACTGGTTTCCAAAAGTGCACATGTAAACAGGCTATATGTGTCCTTATGCGTCTTTATGAATTCTAATGGGTCCTAATGCGTCCTTATATTTCCTTATTCGTTTTCATAAATTCTAATAAATCGTTATGAGTCCATTAAGGTCCTTTTTCGTTTTTATGGGTCCTTATTAGTCCTTATTATTCGTTTTACGACCGTATGGATTTTAATGTGTCATTATGAGTTGCTTTAGTCCTTGTTCGTTCTTATGGATTCTAATGGGTTTCTATGGATCCTTGTAGGTTTCTATGCGTCCTTGTAGATTCTAATGTGTCCTAATGAGTCATTATGTGTCTTTATGAGTCCCTCTGGGTCCTTATGGGTCTTTAGATATCCTAATGCGTCTTTTCGGGTTCTTATGGATCCCTTAATTTGTCCTTATGCGTCCTTATGTGTCCTTATAAGTCCTTATGCATCTTTATGGGTCGTAATGGGTCCCTATTGTTCCTTATGCGTCCTTATGGGTCTTTGTAGGTCCTTATGCGTCTTTATGAGTCCTAATGAGTCTTTATAGGTCTTTTTGCGTCCTTATTTATTCAAATGGGTGTTTATGGGTCCTTATGCGTTCTTATTGGTCCTTACGGGTCCTTGCAGGTACTTATGCGTCCTTATGGATTCTAATGGGTCCTTATGGGTCTTTATTGGTCTTTATCCGTCTTTACGAATCCTCATGGGTCTCTATGTGTTTTTATAGTCCTTATTCGTCCTTATATATTTAAATGGGTCCATATGGGTCCTTATTAGTCCTTATTCGTCCTCATGAGTTTTTATGGGTCTTTAGATGTCGTAATGCGTCCTTTTGGGTTTTTAAAGGTCCTTATTGGTCCTTATGCGTCCTTATGTGTCTTTATGTGTCCTTAAAGGTCCTTATGCATCTATATGGGTCGTTATGGGTCTTTATTGTTTTTTATGCGTCCTTATGGGTCCTTATAGGTCCCTCTGCGTCCTTAAGCGTCCTCATGGGTTCTAATGAGTCTTTATAAGTCTTTTTGCGTCCTTATGGATTCAGATGTGTGCTTGTGAGTTTTATTGGTTTTTATCTGTCCTTATGAATCTTCATGGGTCCTTATGCGTCTTTATGCGTCCTTATGGGTCTCACTGGGTTTTTATAGGTCCTTATTTGTCCTTATGGATTCTAACGGATAATTATGGGTACTTATTGGTCCTTATGGGTCCTTGAAGGTCTCTATAGGTCCTTATGTGTCCTTATGGATTCTAATGGGTCTTTATAGGTCCTTATATGTTCTTATGCGTCTTTATCGATTCTAATATGTTCTTATGGGTCCTTATGGGTCCTGATTCGTCCTTACTGATTCCAATGGGTCCTTATAAGTCATTATGCCTCCTTACGGGTCTCTATGAGTTCTTATTGGTACTTATGCATCCTTATGTGTTCTTATACGTCTTTATGCGTCATTATGGGTCCTTATGCGTCCTTATGGATTTTAATGCGTCCTTATGGGTCCTTATAGGTCCTTATTCGTCCCTATTGATGCTAATGGGTCCTATGGGTCCTTTTAGTTCCTTATGCGTTCTTATGGGTCTTAACTGATCCTTATAGGTGCTTATGCGTTTATATGGATTTTAATGGGTTCGTATGGGTCCTTATCGGTTTTTAGTCGTCTTTATGGATTCTAATGTGTCTTTATCGGTTTTTATAATTTTTAATGCGTCCTTCTGGATTCTAATACGTTCTTTTTGATTTTATTGGTCCTTATGAGTACGTATGGGTCCTTATAGGTCTATATAGGTCTTTATGCGTCTTTATAGGTCTTTATGGGTCCTTATAAGTCTTCATGCGTCCTAATGTGTCCTTTTGTGTCTTTATTGGCCCTTATTCGTCTTTAACAATCTTTATAGGTCTTTTTGCGTCTTTATGCATCCTTTTGGGTCTTAATGGGTCCTTATAGGTCTTTATGCGTCTTTATGGATTCTAATGGGTTTTTATGGGTCCTTAGTGGTTCTTATGCGTCCTTTTGGGTTCTTAGGGGTCACTATAGGTCTTTATGAGTTCTTATTGGCCTTTATGTGTCCTTATTGGTCCTTATTTGTTCTTATGAGTCCATGTGGGTTAGTATGCGTTTTTATGCTTCTTCATGGGTCCTAATCGGTCTTTATAGGTACTTGTGCGTCCTTATGGATTCTAATGGGTCTTTATGTGTGCTCATAGGTCCTTATGCATCCTTATGTGTCCTTATGGGTCCTTATAAATCCTTATGCGTCTTTATAAATTTTAATGGGTCGTTGTAGTTCTTTTGGCGACTTTATCGATTTTAATGGGTCTTTATGGGTCCTTATTTGTCCTTACGGATTCTAATGGGTTCTTTATAAGACCTATAAGGACCCATTAGATTCCACCATAAAGATCCATTAGAATCCAAAAAGACGCATAAGGACTTGTAAGAACCCCTAAGGACCCAAAAGGACCTATAAGGACGCATAAGGACGCTTAAGAACCTATAAGGACCCATAAGTATACATAACGACGAATAAGGACTTATATAGCTCGTTTACATGTGCACTTTTGAGAACCAGTTCTTGGTTCTAGAACTGAAAACTGGTTCCCAAAAGTACCTCAGCAAAAGTGCCAAAAAGTTTCCCAAAAGTTTTTGTGTGTGACTCAGCAAAATTCAGGCACTAAAACTAAGAACTGGTTCCCAAAAGTGAACATTCAAACAGGGTAATAAGGACCCATTAGGACCCATAAGGACGCATAAGGAACAATAAGGACCCATAAGGACTGTAAGGACCAATAAGGACGCATAAGGACACATAAAGACGCATAAAGACCAATAAAGGACCCATGAGGATGCATAAGGACTTATAAGAACCCATTAGAATCCGTAAAGACGAATAAGGACCCATATGGACGCATAAGGACCCTTTAGAATCCATAAGGACGCATAAACACCTAAAGTACCATAAAGACTCATTAGAATCCATAAGGACGCTTAAGGACCTTTAAGAACCTATAAGAACCCATTAGAACAAATAAGGACCTACAAGGTTTCATAAGGACTCATAAGTGAGCATAAGGACCTATAAGGACACTTAAGCACCCTTAAGTACACATAAGGACCTATAAGGACCAATAAGGATCCAAAAGAACGCGTGAGGACTTACAAGAACCCACAAGGATTCATAAAGATGTATAAGAACCCATAAGGACGCATAAAGACATATAAAGACCAATATTTTCCCATAGGGATTCATAAGAACCCATAAAGACACTTAAGGACCCATTAGAATCTATATAGACGCATAAGGACCAATTAGGACCCATAAGGACGCGTAAGGACTTATAAGGACTCATTGGGACCCATTAGAATCCATGGGGATTAATAAGGACCTATACGGACCCATAAAGATCCATTAGAATTTGCCTTTTTGAGCCTGATTATAATTTATTTTTAGAAACTTAGCAAGCTCTATTTTTTCTTCTTGCAGTTTATAAGCGGGCATGTAAACACAATGAGTCGGTGCTAAAAGGTGGGCATGAGTACAGACAGTGGGTGCTACTGACTGCCAGTTTCGTTCCAATGTTTTATCAGTGAGCAGTTGCGTGCGCTCGTGGTAATTTGATCTATTGTGACTCTTCTGTTTCTCTAGCTTATCAATGTAAATGGCGCTTGCAAGCTTTGATGATGGAGATCTGCAGGATTTCCTTTGTTTGAGTCAGGCAGCCACTCCATTTTTTCGTGACCAGGACGAACTTACTGACAATATTTTTAGCGATTTAACAAGCAAGATTAGAAATTGTGAATATCTTGATTCATTCATTCATTCATTCTTTTTTTATTCTTGACCACCACAACAATAGCGAATGCATGGTAACACAATAATAACACGTAGAGTCAGAAAAAGGAAGTAGCGACACAATGTCAGACGTTAAGACATGCAGAAGATACTGAACACAAAAAAGCGATTTTTATTTGCATGGTTGCTACACTTGTCACACCAGCTCAAAGTGCATTGTAGGCCTAATCAATCACAATCATCAACATACACGCAGGCACACAAGATGGAAGTAAAACTAACGGCTGGAGTAGTTGTTCGAATGATTGATAAAGAGAAAAGAGAGGGACAGTGACCAGTGCAAGGCCAGGCACGGTTACGTAGGTGGTCAACGGGTGACGCAACCGGCCCAAAACTATGTTTAGCTCAACGGAGCATGGTGAGGAAAGAAAAACCACCCTGAAAATGAAACCTCACCGGGTCCGGAAACCCTTTCAAGTAGCAGCTGGTCATAGCATCAAGATAATAACAATTTTGCAATCGATACATATGCATCAAAACAATTATACAAAACATATAGCAATATGAGTCACACCATCCACATTGCGTCTAAATAATTAGCTGGTACAAAGTACCAAACTTGTGATCTCTCCGATATCTTAGTCAGAACGAAGGTATACCCACGAGAGGAACTAAATTTGTGTCTATGCAATGTTGATAATGTGTATCTCACACCAGTTAAGGTAGAGTCCGGTAATACTCAACTTAAACAGCAATGGCTTTAGTCACCTTGCTGTGCGATGTACTGGAATTCACCAGCAAGCAGTTAATTGCCTATTTATCATGAAAGCAGTTTTAAGTTTTAGTAAATTATTACCAAGTCATCAGGTTTTGTACTAAGTTTTAGCACCCCAGGACTCTACCAAGGCGTTCAAGCAGTAGTCAGAAATAGTAACGTAACAACAAAAAAACAAAAAAAAAAAGACACAGCCAAAAAAAAACGAGAAAAGTAAGCTACAACAAACGACAGATAACGAAAACAAGTAAGGACAATGGCTGCTATTTTTACAAGCGGAGCAATAAGATTATGGTAAGAAATGGATAAATGACAATCTTTTCAGAAGGTATAATTAAACATGCCCAAGCAAAATGTTATGTATGTGATGGTATACTGATTTGATGTCAAATAGATCTGAACCAAGAATTGATAAACATAATATCTTGACCTCGAGGTCAATAACCAGCATAAAAGAATTGTCCGTATTTAAAGTTCAAGTCGATAATTTACTACACCACTTCAGTTTTTGTTGCCTTGTCCAGTCGAACGTACATCTTGCGTAGCCACCATCATCCAATCCTGCTTACTGCTGGGGTTGTAGACTTGAAGAAAAACCTGAAAGAAAGAGAACAAAGCAGGAAAAGGAAAACCAAAATAAATAAATTGAGGAAGGAAAAAATGCAGATTTTCGAGGACATAGAAATGGTATTTTAAGATTAGTGATGACAACATAATATAATCTTTTAGCATACTTCGACCAGTTTATTCCGATCCAAAAACTTTCCGAGTTTTCTAGAACTTTTATTATAACCACCAAGCAGAGTTACTTTTCGGGACTAATCCTGTCCAAAATGTAACAAGATTAGCAAAACAGCACTATAGTATTACACATAAAACGCAAACAATGCCCTAAAAATCAGACTTGTATTATGTCTTTACATAAAATATTTCGCATTTTTAAATTAAATGATGCTATCGTGAGATCCTGGGACATGAAAGAAGTGGGAACTTTACTCCAGAGGGATGGGCTACGGTGAGAGATAGATTGTTGGCACACATTGGTTGAACAGAACTTTGGAATTATTTTAGAATTGTTTCTGGTATTATATTGCGAATGATTAGTGACAAAGATTTTGCTGAATACTGAAGGATTTTTATTTTTGTTCTGCTTAAACATAAATACAGCAATGTCTTTAAATAAAAGTTGATCAATTGTTAGTATTTCATATTTTTGCCTAATGTCTGTGATGTCACTGTTACGGTTTCGACCACATGCTAACCTAATAAATTTGTCACACAATTTCTGTAACTTGTTTGTAATTGTTGTGTTACCATAGTACCAACTAGAGATGCAGTACTGCAAGTGACTGCCCGTCAATGAATGATATAAGGTGATTGGTGTTCCTTGATTCAAAAAAGATTTTACTCTTCTCGCAGCTGCCAAGCCAGATCTCAGTTTGTTGAGCACATGTTTAGCATGAACTGACCAAGTTAGATGCTCATCAATATGAACACCAAGAAATTTTAAAGAGCTAACTTGTTCAATATCAAGTTTTCTTAATGAGATAGATTGATCAGAAGGTGGAGTTTTTGATTTAGTTGACCTAAACAACATACAATTTGTTTTGGATGCATTGATTGATAATTTATTAGCAATCATCCACTGATCAATGTTCTGGAGATCTTGCTGAGCATTGGCATAAAGTGAGTGATAGTTTTTGTTTTGAAAGAATACACTTGTGTCGTCAGCAAACATGATTGAGTTACCATATTTTAAACAATTTTTGAAGTCATTAACATAAATAAGAAAAAGAAGTGGGCCTAAATTTGACCCCTGTGGTACGCCCCGTTTCACGGGATTGACCGACTTCGAAAGAATCCCAGAGCATTCCACTTTTTGCGTTCTTTCGCTTAGATAGCTTTTAATCCAGTCAAGAGCTATGCCTCTGATTCCGCTATGTTCCAGTTTAGATAACAAAATGCTGTGATCGATCGTGTCGAAAGCCTTCGATAGGTCTAAAAATACTCCAAGGGTAGGTGTTTTGTTAGCAAGTGAATCAGTTATGTTGTGAATTAAGAAGGACAAGGCATGACTTGTGCCGTGGTTTTTTCTGAAACCAAATTGCTGTTGGAAGAAAAAGTGGTGTCGTTCTAGAAAGGAATATAACCTACTGTACATGATTTTTTCTAGGATTTTTGATACATTGGACAATAAGCTGATTGGTCTGTAGTTGTTAATATCTTTTGCATTTCCCTTCTTGAAGACAGGACATACTTTGGCAATTTTAAAGTCATTTATGAATTCACCTTTACTCAAAGATAAATTAAATACATGGCTAAGAGCAACTAAAATATTGTCTGGAGAAGCTTTTAAGACCTTAGTTGGAACTAAATCTAAACCAGCACTTAGTTTGTTTTTTAATTTTAGTATAATATTGGAGATTTCTGAGGGACATGTAGGCCAAACATACATTGAGGGCAAAGAAGAGATGCTTAAATATTCAGAGAAAATAGTGTTACTTGAGGGGAGAGTGTCCACTAGCTTTTTAGCAGCGGTAGAAAAATGATCGTTAAAATGATTTGCAACTGACTGTGGATGATTTACCTCAGTGCCATTAATTAATAAAGTAATTCCATTAGATTTGCTTCGCTTTCCAAGTAAAGAGTTGATATATCGCCAAGTACCTTTAATATCACACTTGAGCATTTGAAACTTGGTTTTGTAGAAAGCCTTTTTTTTTTCTTTAACTGCTCTGTAATAAAGATTTCTAGCTTGGGTAAATAATGCTTTTGTTCTAGAAGTTTTGTTTGTCATGTATTGTTTGAATAGTTTTTCTTTGCACTGCAGTAAATTTTTAAGCTCTTGGTCAAACCATCTTTTTTGCAGTTTCAGTCTAGAAGGTCTTTTTTTCAAGGGAAAATGCTCCTCAAACTTATTTCTGTAATCTTGGTAAAATTTGTTATATGCTTTGTTTGGATCAGTTTCGTTTAAGACAGGGGTTATGTCAAGTTCAGAGAGAGATTTGGAAAAGGATTCAATTTTTGAATCACTGAACTGGCGATAGTACTCACTACCTGATTTAGAGCTTTTACATTTCTTTACTGCAATGCTCATCATTGTAGCTAGATGGTCTGAAATTGAGAAAGTTATGATGCAACTTTTTACTTTTTGTAGTGTGTTACTGTTTGTCCATATTTGGTCAAGTAATGTAGAACTATTATCTGTTATTCTCGTTGGCCAATTGATTAAGGAACTGAATCCATGATCATACATAACATCAATGAATTTTGTCACATTTGGTTCATCGTAATCTAAAATGTTATAATTGAAATCTCCAAATAAGAAACTTTCTCTTTTATTTATTTTTCTCAGAATATTGTCTAGATCAGCAAGGAACATTTTTTGTGCATTACCATTATTACAAGGAGAATGATATATGTTCCCACAAGTTATAACTTTATCTTGAAATTTGATATCTACAAAGATAGATTCAAATATTTTTTCATTCATTATATCTAAGTCAATGCGGTGAGTGAACTCAATGTCGTCTCTAATGTAGAATGCAACACCACCTCCACGGTATTTTGATCTAGGGTTTGAGAGAAAAGTATAGTTGGAGAGATTGGTGTGGGGACCAAGTTGGTCAGGTTTGAGCCAGGTTTCAGTAACTGCAATGATACTGGGTGTAAAAGTAAGTGCTGATAAAAGACTTTCAAGTTTTGCAAAATTTTTATAGTTGTTTAAAGATCTAATGTTAACACTAATGGCTGTGAAGTTAAAATGGGAACTAGAATCATGTATCAAATATTTTTTAACTAGGTTAGTTGTTACATACTGTGTTTTTGAATTTATAGTAAATGGGTCATCCTCTTCTGAAATAATATCATTATCAGTATCATAGATAGATGTACGAGTATTGTCACTGTTTATATTGTTGTTAAACATTAAATTCAAATCATGGGCATTAAGAGTTTCGTCGTAACAAGAGTCAGTAGGGTTAAAAATGTCATCAAATTCAACTTCAGAACAAGAAGCAAAAGGAAATGAGAAATCACAGAAGCTACCAGTCCAGTCAGCAGTTGTAGTAGGTTTAATTTGAAGGTTATTTTGGGCTTTTCTGCCGGGGCATTTTACGTGCTTAAATTGTAAGCATTGTGAGCAAGTTAATGATTTTTGATTTTTTCTGATTGTTTTCTCACAGTCAAGACAAGTCTTTGAAATTTGCTTCGGCATAAAGGGTATCAAATGACAAAAAAAAAAAAGTAATAATAATGATAATCAAAAAAAATGCAATAGAAAGACAAAAACAAAAAGCAGAGTAAGGAGCAAATGTAGTCTTGAGAGTGTAACAAGTACAAACTGACAGGTAAAAAAAGCTATACATAGTCAGTGGTGGGGCTATAAGTTTCTATTAAGGGTTGAAGTTAAAAAAAAATTAAGGGAAGGATAACAGCTAGCTATTTTGAAACTATGACATTGAACTATGATTCTAGTAGTAAAACTTTAAACCCTGAACCCAAAAATACTTTGTGATTACTTCATGTCAATGTACGCTCGTTACATCAAAATTTTGCCTTGTTTTACGAATTTATTGACTCACTAAACCAACCTCCTCACATTATCTGTTTGTCTGAAACCCGCATTAAGCATGAATCTCTCATTAATGTTCAATTAAAAACCTACAACTTTATTCATGCAAACAGCAAAACCAATGCAGAAGGCGTTGCAATGTACATCCATGATAGTGTAAAAGTTGAAGTTTTCCCAAATTTGGTCCTTATACGTCCTTAAGTGTCTTTATAAATACTTATGGGTCTTTATAAGTCCTTATGCGTCCTTATTGGTCCTTATGGGTCCTTATATGTCCTTTTGCATCCTTATGGATTCCAATGGGTCCTTATGTGTTCTTTTAGAGCCTGATGCGTCCTTATGTGTCGTTATGGGTTCTTGTAGTTCCTTATGCGTCCTTATGACTTTCGGTGGGTCTTTATGGGTCCTTATAAATTTTTATGCGTCTTTTTGTGTCCTTATGCGTCCTTATGGGTCCTTAAAGATCCTTGTGCGTCCTTATGGGTCCTTATGAGTTTTTATAAATCCTTATGCGTTCTTATGTGTCGTTATGGGTCTTTAAAAGTCCTTATGCGTCTTTATAGATCCTTATAGGTCCTTATGTGTCCTTAAGGATTCCAATCGGTTCTTATGGGTCCTTATAAGTCCTAATGCGTCCTTATGGACTCTAATGGTTCCTTAAAGATCTTTATGGATCTTTATGCGTCCTCATAGGTCCCTATAGGTCCTTATGCGTCTCTATTGTTTCCAATGGGTCCTTATGGGTCCTTATATAATTCGTTCTGCGTTCTTATTGGTCCTTATGGGTCCTTTTGCGTCCTTGTGGATTCTAATTGGTCCTTATGGGACACTAAAGGTCGTTATGCGTCCTTATGGTTTTTTATGGGTCATTATGTGTCTTTATGCGTTCTTATGGATTCTAATGGGTCTTTATGCGTCCTTAAAGGGTCCTTATTTTGTTTTATGGATTCCAATTATGGATCCTTATAAGTTCTTACTCGTCCTTATGGGTTCTTATTGGTCCTTATTTTTCGTTTTGTGTCTGTATGGATTCTAATCTGTTCTTATGGGTCCTTATAAATCCTTATTCGTCCTTTTGGATTCTAATGGGTCCTCATAAGTTCTTTTGCGTCCTTATGGATTTTAATAGTCCAAATGAATCTTTATGGGTCTTTATAAGTCCCTATGGGTTGTTGTGAATCTTTATAAGTTTTTATGCGGCTTTATGGGTCCGTATGTGTTCTTATTGGTCCTTATCCGCCTTTTGTTTCTTTATGGGTCTTTATGCGTCCTAATGGGTTCTCATGTGTCCTTATTTGTCCTTATCAGTTCTTATGGGTCCTTATAGGTCTCTATGAGACCTTATGCGTCCTTTGGTGTCCTAATGAGTCCTTATAGGTCTTTATTCGTCCTTATGGATTCTAATAGGTTCTTATGGGTCCTTATTGGTCCTTATGCGTCCTTATGAATTCTAATGTGTTCTTATGGGTCCTTATAAATCCTTATTGGTCCTTATGGATTCTAACGGGTACTTAAGGCTCCTTATAAGTCCTTATGCATCAGTGTTGGATCTTATGGATCCTTATAGTTGTTTTTGCATCCTTATGGATTCTAATGGGTCTGCATGGGTCTCTATATGTCCTTGCTCATCCTTGTGGATTCTAATGGGTCCTTATGTGTCCTTATAAGTCCTTATGCGTTTTTATGTGTTTTAATGGAACCTTATGGGTCCTTGTAAATCATTATGCGTCCTTATCAGTCTTTGTGGTTTTTTATGGGTACTTTTAGTCTTTATGCATCCTTATGGGTCCTTATGTGTCCCAATTGGACCTTATGTGTCCTTATGGATTCTCTTGGGTGCTTATGAGTCTTTATAGGTCTTTATTCGTCCTGATGGATTCTAACGGGTCTTTATGGGTATTTAAGTGTTTTTATAGGTCCTTTTGCGTCCTTATGGATTCTAATGGGTTTTTATGGGTATTTATAAGTCCTTATGCGGCATTATTGGTCCGTATGAGTCTTTATAAGTCCTGATGCGTCTTTATGGATTCTTATGGGTCCTAATGTGTCTCTATAAGTTTTTATCCGTCTGTATGGGTCCGTATGGGTCCTTATGTGTTTTTATGCGTCCATGTGGATTCTAATGGGTCCTAATGTGTCCTTATAGGTCCTTGATTGTCTTTGTGGGTTCTAGTGGGTCCCCATGAATCCTTATAGCTCTTTATGCGTCCTTATGGGTAACTAATAGGTTTTTATGTGTTTTTATGGGTCCTTATGAGTCCCAAAGTGTCCTTATAAGTTTTTGTAGGTCCTGATGCGTCCTTATGGGTTTTTTAGCGTGCTTATTGGTCCCCATGCGTCCTTAACGTCCCATAAATGTGTTAATGGGACGTACAGGTTCTTATGCGTTAATTAGTCCTTAACCCATAAATGTGTTAATGGGTCCGTACAGGTTCTTATGCGTCCTTATGGATCTTTATGGGTCCTTATTGGTCCTTATGTGTCCTTATGGGTCTTTAAGGGTCCTTATGCATCTTTATGCATCCTTTTGGGTCCTAATGGGTATTTATAGGTCCTTATAGTTCCCTATTCGTTCTTATCGATTCTAAAGATCCTTAAAGGTCCTTATAAGTTTTTATGCGTCCTTATGGTTTTTTAGGGGACATTCTTGGTCCTTTAAAGTCATTATGCGTCCTTATCGGTTCTTATTGTTTTTAGAGGTGTTTATGCTTCTTTGTTGGTCTTTATGGGTCCTTGTAGGTCCTTATGCGTCTTCATGAGTCTGTATGGGTTTTTCTGCGTCCTTATGGGTCTTTATGCGTTTTTATAGTTTCTTTTAGGTTCTTAGGCGTCGTAATGGGTCCTTTTGGGTTTCTATAGGCTCTGATGGATTTTGATGGGTCCTTATTGGTTTTATATAGTTCCTTATTCGTCTTTATGTATTCCAAAGGGTTCTTAAGTGTGCTTATAGGTTCTTATGCGTCTTTATGTGTCCTTATGAGTCCTAATGGGTTTTTACAGGTCTTGATTTTTTTTTGGCCAACCCTTTATATACTTTCAATGTTTTTTTTTTCTACATTTGTACAAGTAAGGCACAGCCACACCTACGTTCGCTGACCGTACGTCCCTGTGTATTATGATTTCGTTGAGCCTTTAGCCTGATTGCTGTCCTAACTTTAACCCATGGATCGCGAAATAAAAATTCTTCATAGCATAATTATTGAAGCGATAAATTTGCAAAATGGTAAAAAACCACGAGCAAGAAATAAACCAGAGATGTAAAATAAAAAGATAACAGTGGTTGAGCTGACACAAATTTGCGTGCAAATTAAAACGTAAAGTTAGTTCTTACTGAAACGCTAAGCCAATCTTTGAAACTCATCAATAACAACGTAATTTTGAAGTTGAACTAATTTCCAAAAATTTGAATTTCTAAAAAGTGAAAACGAAATCGTTGTTTCGTTATCACTAAAAATCAAATTTTCAAAACATGGTTTTGAAAATTTGATTCCAGCAAAGCATAAAAATAAAGTCTTGAAACAATTTGGAAATTAAAAATCTATTTCAAGAAACAAAAATAAAAATATTTTTAAAAAAGTTAGATCCGACTAAAACGTAAAGCAACGTTTAAAAGAACATTACTAAAAAACGTTATTTG
The DNA here is from genome assembly GCA_963965965.1 of Trididemnum nubilum. NCBI lineage: Eukaryota > Metazoa > Chordata > Ascidiacea > Aplousobranchia > Didemnidae > Trididemnum > Trididemnum nubilum. Next base: position 39,584 of record CAWYPQ010000439.1, read on the forward strand.
CAAGCAAGTATTTAACGTGTATTTTCAAAAAATTTGGTTTTATTGAAAAACGTAAAAAAACGTTTCACAGACATCACTGAAAACATTATTTTGAAAGCCAAAAGTGAACATATTTTAAAAAACTTGGTTCCAGAAAAATGGAAATATATTTTCAAATGTACTAAAATCAAAGTTTTATTCAAGTACGAAAAAAGGCAATTTTCAAACAGTTAGTTTCAGCAAAAACGTAAAAGCAACGTTTAAAAAACATTTAAAAACTGCTATTTTGAAAACCAAAACTAAACGTATTTTTAAAAAGTTGGTTTTATTGAAAACATAACAACAACATTTCAAAAGCATCATTGAAAAACTTTATTTTAATAGTCAAAACTGAACATATTCTTTAAAATTTGGTTCTTGCAAAAACGTTTTAAAAACCTTACACCAAAAACGTTAATTTGGAAACCAAAATTAAACGTATCTTCAAAAGTTCATTTTAAGCAAAAACGTTAAAAAAACGCTTTAAAAAGTCTATGCCAAAAACGTTAATTTGGAAACCAAAAATAAACATATTTTCAAAAGTTCGGTATCAGAAAACGTAAAAAGAACGTTTCAAAACCTTACACCAAAAACGTTAATTTGGAAACCAAAATTAAACGCATTTTTAAAAGTTCAACTTAAGCAAAAACGTTAAAAAAAAGCTTTAAAAAATCTACGCAAAAAACGTTGATTTGGAAACCAAATGGAAACATAATTTCAAAAGTTCGGATTCAGCAAACACGTTAAACAAATGTTTTAAAAACATTGCACAAAAACGTTGATTTGGAAACCAAAATTGAACGTATTTTCAAAGGTTCAATTTCAACAAAAACGTAAAAAGAACGTTTTAAAAACATAAAAACGAAACTTTTTTTTTAACCAAAATAAAAGGTTTTGAAACTTTTATTGAGATTTTTTGTTGCTAGGGAGCACCTATAAGGACCCATAAGGACACACAAGGAACTGAAAAGACCAATAAGGACACATAAGGACCCATAAGCACCCCTAACGAAGCATTAAGACCTATAAGGACCAATAAAGACACCTAAGGACACATAAGGACGCATTAAATCTATAGGGGTCTATAAGGGCCCATAAGGACCTATAAGCATTAGGACCCATAAGAACACACGAAGACATACAAAGACCCACATAGACCCATAAAGACACATACATAACAAACTAATTATAAAGAGCCTATTAGGACCTATAAAGAGCTATAAGAACCAAACAAAGCGCACTGGACCAAGAAGGACTGATAAGGACCCACATAGTCACATAAGGACCCATTAGAACTTATAAGGACCTATAAAGACACAACAGGAAACATAAGCACCCATAAGGACGCATTAAGGACCGATAAAAACCTATAAGGACCAATAACTACACAAACGGACTTACAAAGACCTATAAGGACCCATGAAAACACATAAAAACTTATAAGGACCGCTAAAGACGCATTAGGACCTAAAAGGCTCTATAAGGACGCATTAAGACTTATAAGGACCAACAAGGATACCGAAGAACCCATAAGGAGACATATAGATACACTACGACCTATAAAGACCTCCAAAAACCCATAAGGACACATAAGGACCCATAAAAACGCATTAAGACCTGTAAGAACCAATGAGGACCCATAAGGACCCATTAGGACACATAAGGACGCATAAGGACCTATAAAGACCCATAAAGACTCATTAGAATACATAGGGACAAATAGGGAGCTACAAGAACCCATAGGGACCCATTAGAATCCATAAGGACACATGAAGACCTACAGAGACCCATAACGACTCATAACGACGCATAAAGACACATAACTACCTGTAAAAACGCATAAAGACCCATAAAGACAGATTGGATTTTATAAGGACGCATAAGGACTTATAAGGATCCATCAGGACGCATAAAAACCTGTACGGACCCATAAGGACCCATAAAAATCCATAAGGACCCATAAAGACCTATAAGGACCCATAAGGACGCATAAGGACTTATAAGGACCCTTTAGAATCCATAAGAACGGATAAATATCTATAAGGACCCGAAAGGACCCATTAGAATTATAAGGACCCAAAAGGAATTATAAAAACCCACAAGGACGCATAAGAACGCATCAGGACCCATTAGAATCGGTAAGGTTGAATAAGGACATATAAGGACTCGTAAGGACCCATTAAATCCATAAGTATGCAATAGGAACTTTAAGGATCAATAAGGACCCATTAAAATTTATAAGGAAGCATAAGGATCTATAAGGACTCGTAAAAACCCATAAGGACGCAAAAGGACCTTTAAGAACTCATAAGAACCCATTAGAATCCATAAGAACGCAAAATAACCTATAATGACCTTTTCGTACCCATAATAACTTATACGGACGTACAAGGACCCATAAAGACCCATTAAAATCCATAACGATGAATAAGGACCCATAAGGACCCATAAGAACGCATAAGGACCAATACACACTCATTACAATCCATAAGGACAATCAAAGACCTATAAGGACCCATTAGGACCCATAAGGACCCATAAAAAACCATAAGGACGCATAAAGACCTATGAGGACCCATTAGGACCCATAAGGACGCATAAGGACCCATAGCTGAACTGAACTTAACTGAACTTTATTTAGCTACCTGTTATAAATGAACAGCACAAACCCACAAAGTAATGCAAAATGCACATAAATTAAACACATTCAGCATAAATCAGAGCAAGGTAAAAATTATAGCAATGCAGGCACAAAGAGAATGTGAAGGGACTCATTTTGTCTTCGTGTCTGCAGCCACCTATTGTTATTAAAGCGTTACTTTTTGTTCAGTAATATCTAATCTTTTTTTTTTTTTGGAACAAACAAACAAACAATAGCAGTGGAGAGGAAAAGGGAAGAAAGAGGGAGAGGGGGAGATTATTGTTAAAAAAAAAAATTAAAAAATAACTAAAAACTACAGTCGTAATATTTAAGCTTATGTTTCTTGATCATATTTTTGCAAGAGTAAGTTTTTAAGTTTTACTTTGAAAGATTGCAATGTCTTGCATGTTTTTAGATCGGCATCCAACGCGTTCCAAATCAGAGGGCCTTGATAATTTATAGATCTTTGAGCTTTTGACGTATTCAAAAGAGGAATAAAATAATTGTTTTGGTAGGATGCTCTGGCAAACTTTTCGTATACCTGACTCGCTTCAGTGAGGTAGTTGCTAAATTGATCTGGTAGCATTTTCATTTTAAGTTTAAACACAAACAATGCTTTTTCAAAAAACACCATATCAACTAATTTAAGGATGCGCAATTTTGCATCAAATTGTGTTGCTCGATCATAATATTTACCTCCTCCGACAATTTTGACAGCTTTATTTCGTAAAGTACTTAATTTTTTTAAATAACTTTTAAAAGTTGAGCTCCAAGTAGTTAAACCATATTGCAGATGCGATTGGAAAATAGCATTATATAAGTTTAATAAAGCCTTAGTGTTTAAAAACGATTTTACCTTTGCTAGAACTCCAACTGATCACGATAACCTTTTTATCAAGCTTTTGATATGACAATCAAAAGCAAGAGATTCGTCAAAAGTAACACCCATATATTTAGCATTTTTCACCATCATGATCGGTAGAACTTCATTATAACAGTTTTTAGACGACTTGCCGTTTTTGTTTGAGTTTATAATAATGACATTGGACTTAGACATGTTTAAAGTTAATTTATTGGCTATCATCCGTTTGTTCACCGCATTAATTTCTCCTTTTATCTTGTATTTTAAGTTTGATATGCTCTCATCTTGTAAAATAAGACATGTGTCATCAGTGTACAGCCTAGTAGCAGAATTAGCGGAACTACTTATGTCATTGATATATATTGTAAAGAGCAGAGGACGAAGAACCGAGCCTTGAGGAACACCGCATTTGATGTACCTGTAGTTAGATTGAGTATGATTTAAAAATATGTATTGTTTTCTGTTTACTAAGAAAGAAGCAAATAGGTTATTTGCAATTCCTCTGATACCAAAGTGATTCATTTTATTTAACAATATGTCATGATTTACCGTATCGAAAGCTTTCTTTAGGTCTAGCAGTAGTAGACCTGTGTTTTTATTGACATTAATGTTATCTAGGGTTGAAGTGAAATTGTCAATCATTGCATATGAGGTAGAATAAGCAGGTCTAAAACCATATTGTGTTGGTAAGATGATGGAGTGTTTTTATAAAAATGATTGGGTTCTATTGTAGATTAATTTTCCTAAAATTTTTGAAAAGGTAGAAAGAATGGATATGGGACGGTAATTGCCCATTTTTGTTTTAATACCCTGTTTGTAAATCGGGATTACTTTGGCAGTTTTGAAGCAATCTGGAAATATGCCAAATTCAAACGTGTAATTAAATAGAATTTTAAGGGGGGGTAGCTAGGATATCAGCAGCTAAAATTACAAATTTTGCTGAAATCTCATCAGGGCAACACGAATTTTTGTTTTTTAGAGAATGTATTAGTTGCTTGACTTCAGTTTCAGAAGTAGGCTGAATAAAAAGTGAGGAAGAATCAAATTTTGGGAGAAACTTTTTGTAACTGTTGGTATCATGCTGGTTAAATTTTGCTGATAAGTCTGGACCTGTGGCGTGAAGGAACTGATCATGTTTATAGCGCGTGCAAATGCTGCCATCACGCAGACCATGTACCAGATGATTTATCCGAGTGAATCAAATTCCGAACGCTTCAACTTGTTTTTGTGTCATGTTTTTGTGATGTATCAGCGTTGCTCCATATCTGCCTCGTTTGAGTGATTCAGTTTCCCAAAACGAATGGTTTTCTATCTTTTTTTATCTGTGGGCTTGCGAGCTCAAGTTAGTTTCTTTTTACCAAATTTCGACGTCATTAGGACAAAAGAGGCAGAAATGGAACCTGATATATAGCTTGTTTTGGGCGTGGCGAGAGAGTTTTCATAGAGTTTTCATAGAGTGGTATAGAGTTCTTATAGAGTTTACGAAAAGTGTTGCCAGAGTTTTATAGAGGCTAATAATAAAAGTTTTTATGGAGCGTTTACAAGTGTTATCGAGTTTTTATAGAGTTTAATACGAAGAATCCGATAGCGAAATACAATTCCTCCTCATCATCATTCCAACATCCTCCATAGACCTACTTTGGAAAAATAACTATTGAATGACTTAGAAATGCTTTCTGAGCCCGTAATTAAGTTGCCATTGTATTTTATTTCATTAGGTGTAGTTGAAGAATTTTGAGAGCAAGAAAGAAGTGATTTAATGACTTTCCAAGTTTTAAAAGCATTGTTTTTGGATTTATATAGCTCATCTTGATAATACATTTGTTTAGAAATGAACTTGATTTTATTTAGTTTATTAGCGTATTTTTTGTAAAAGTTTCTTTTTTCAGTGTTTCCGTTAATGAAGTGAGCTAAATACAACTTTTGTTTGTGCTTGATAGAGATTAATAGTCCACGAGTGATCCACGGTTTGAGTTTTAGTTTGCGTTGTCTCCGAGAAAGTTTTTTTAGTGGTGCGTAATTATCAATTGCAGTTTTGACAATATTGATAAAATTATTAAATATCATATTTAAATTATTGGGATTAATTGCATTGTCTTGAGGAAAAAAATTTAGTATTGATTTATGTAAATCTTCACAAAAATTTTCCGCATTAAAATTTAATAAGTCACGTTTGTGCATTTGCTGGTTTAGTTTGTTGGAGAAGGAAAATGTATTAATAGAGCAAAATATAGGGTAGTGGTCAGTTAAATCAGTTTTGATTATACCAGAAAAAATAAAATTTTTGTGTTCTTTAGTTATGAGGTGATCAATTAGCGTAAAAGACACATCATTGACGCGAGCAGGAAGAGTTATAAGAGGAAAATAGCCATTACTAGCAAGCATATTACAGTAATCAGTAGCATATTTAGCATTGTTGATTGAAAATATGTTAATATTTATATCACCGATTAAGTAAACTTTGGTTGTTTTGATCTGCTCTAATGTTTTATTCAGTTCATCTACAAAAAGTTTAGCATTGCTCTTGGGGTGCCGTTAAATAACCCCAAGAATAATATCCAAGTGACGTAATTTTATCCACATATTCTCGCATCCATCAGTGTTCAAACTAAGATTCGAAACAATTTCAATGCGTAATTCATTTGACACATAAACTGCAACCCTTCCAGCAGGTGTGGGTGAATCAATATGTTCAAGTTTGTAATTAGGTAACTCAAGATTAATTAAAGGTTTTTGATTAATTCGGGATTCCGATAAACAAATAATCTTTGGCATAGTAGGAAGCAAACACAAAAATTCTTGCAAAGAATCAAAATTTTTTTGTAGAGAACGAATGTTAATGTGAATTTGAATTAAATGACAATGAAAAGAGACTATCCATTTCATAGTATTTGCAGGGATGAAAGTTATGGCTTAACGAGCTTACACAAGCATTCAAGATATCTGAAGAGTCAAAAACGCCATCAGCAGCAGTATTATCAGAATTGAAGGCTACCAATGCAGAATAACCACAAAAAAGTCATAGGTAATAGATAAGATGAAAATCATTTAATAAGGTCCAGGTCTTGTTCATTCTTGATTAGAATGGGCTGGTCGTCTTCTAGTTTTCTTACGTAGACATTACCGTTCATGGTCCAAAAAAACTTAAATCCAGCTTCCTTTGCTTTTTGTTTAGACTTCCAAAATAGTTTCTTTTTAAGATAAGTTAAATTTTCATTGTTAAAATTTTTTTCCACACCTTTGATTGAAAGCTTTGTGAAATCAGCATTGCGAGCATTTTTTCGGTTACTATAAATCCAGTTTCTAACGCCGCGATTTATAAAACGGACAATTATAGGGGGAGGGTTAGACTTGCTCTTAGTGTGAAGGCGATGAGAAGTAGAAATATCTTTAGAAGAGATTGTTACCAGCAATAATTCAGCAATTTCTTGCACAATTGCATTGGTATCTTCATTCGGGGTAACTGGAATGCCTACTATTTCCAAGTTTTGGCGTCAACCATATTGCTCAAGTGCGTCGAGTTTAGATGCTTCTTTAGCACCTTGTGCACTCATTTCATTTGATTCAGCTTTTAACTTCTGGATTTCAGCATCTTGTTTCTTATTCTTTTCTATAAGTTTAGAATACTCATCTTTCAATTTATCATACTTAATTGAAATAAAATCTTGACTGCGCTTCACCTCCAAAGGCTCGGTTTTTAGATCCTCAATTTTTTTATTGCACTCTTCTTTAAACGATTTGACAGCTTTTTCTACCAGTAATTGTAAAGAAGCTTCAATGCTTTTATCAGCCACTTGAATTTCCCTTAATGAAGTTCTATTTTTACCAGGCATGATGATTTTAAGTTATTTTGTGACGTTACAATTATACTGGCGTCTTATTGCTGAAGCTGTGTGAGACGTTGACTTTAGCTAGAATCTTCTTTCACTTTCTTTAGAAATTAATGCAATTCCACTGAGCACTTTTTTATTTAATCCTGCCAAAATAATCTCTAGGCTTTCGGAATGGTTTTAGTTAAGTTTTTTTGCCAAAAAGAACTTTTCTTTGCTCAAAAATGATAAGGACCCATAAGGACGCGTATAAACCAATAAGGACACATTAGGACCCATAGGGACCCATAAGGACCGATAAGGACGCATAACGACCTATAAGGATCCATAAGGACACATAAGGACGCATAAGGAAGCATAAGAACGCATAAGGACCCATAAGAATTCATAAAAACGGATAAGAATCAATAAGGATCCATAAGGACCCATAAGAACGCATAAAGACCTATAAGGACCCATAAGGACCCATTAGGAACCATAAGGACGCATCAAGACCTATAAGAACCCATTAGGACCCATAAAGACGCATAAGGACATATATAGCCTGTTTACATGTGCACTTTTGGGAACCAGTTCTTAGTCCTAGTGCCTGAATTTTGCTGAGCCACACACAAAAAAGGTTCTGTGGTAATTCAGAACCTTTTTTGTGTGTGACTCAGCAAAATTCAGGCACTAGAACTAAAAACTGGTTCCCAAAAGTGCAAATGTAAACAGGCTAAAAGGGACCCATGAGGACGCATAAGGACCAATAAAGACACATTAGGACCCATAAGGACGCATAAGGACCCATAAGGACACATAAGAACGCATAAGGACCAATAAAGACCTATAAGGACCCACAAGGACTCACAAGGACCCATAAAGACCCATAAGGACCCATTAGAATCCATAAGGACGCATAAACAACTATAAGGACCCATAAAGACCCATTAGAATCCAGAACGACGAATAAAAATTTATAAGGACCCATTAAAAACCATATAGACGCATAAGGACCCATAAGCACCCATTAGGATCCATAAGGACGCAAAAGGACCTATAAGGACCCATTAGGACCCATTAGAATCCATAGGGACGAATAAAGACGTATAAGGACTCTTAAGGACCCATTAGAATCCATAGGGTCGCATCAGGACCTATAGCCTAAGGACCCATATAATACAATATAGACGCATAAGGATCTGTATAGCCTGTTTACATGTGCACTTTTGGGAACCAGTTCTTAGTTCTAGTGCCTGAATTTTGCTGAGTCACGCACAAAAAAGGTTTGCTTTTTTGTGTTTGACTCAGCAAAATTCAGGCACTAGAACTAAGAACTGGTTCCCAAAAGTGCACATGTAAACAGGCTAATAAAGACCCATTAGAACCCATAAGGACGCATAAGGACCTAAAAGGACCCATAAGGACGCATGAGGACCTACAGTGCCCGCAAATGAAATGTTTACATCATTTGTGCATAAAAAATGTTGACACCTAATTTCGCGTAACCTTTTTTCTTGCGTTTCTCGCATATTTCTGATTGATCATTGGTATGTAGATAGACATACTCTTTGCCAGTTCTAGAAACAATCCCTCGTGTCACTGTTGTGGAACCACGTGGTTGTCAGGGCCACCATATTTTCAGCACTTAAAAGTACAATTTTCTGAGATTTTGTGCTGCTGCAGTTTGTTTTTGAGCTGATAAAAATGGGCGGAAAGAAGTTATCTGAGATAGAGAAGGCTCAAGCTTTAACTAAGGTAGAGCACGGTGTTCCTGTAACCGAAATTGCTGCTGATTTGAAGATCTCAAGGCAAGCTGTTTACAAGATGATGAAGGCTGCAAGAGGTCTACCAAAAGACACTGTACCAAAGCGGAAAATTAGTTCTGGAAGGAAACGGAAAACGTCGGGTAGGACAGATCGTCTTTTAAAACAAGAAGTGCTTGCCAGTCCATAAATCACGGCTGCAAATTTAAAGAAGAAGCACTCAGAGCTTCTGGAGGGGGTTTCCATCCGGACAATCCTAAATTGTCAAAAAATTGACTTGGGCCTCCCCTGTAGACGTGCAGCAAAAAAAAAAAACACTTTTGACCTTCAAAATGATGAAAAAGATACTGAAGTTTGCTAAGAATTACCAGCATTGGACGTCTCAACAACGACGAAAAGTGATGTTTTTAGATGAAAGCACATTCCAAGTGGACAGGGGCCAGTCAAAAGTGGTAAGAAGGCCACTAAACGTACGAAGGCATGATCCACGATATACCGTTAAGACAGTTAAGCACCCAGATTGTGTAATGGTTTAAAGATGCAATTAGTGGTATTCATGGTAGAGGGGATTATATTTCCTTCCCAGAAATGATACAATGCAGAGATCCAACTATCTCGAAGTGTTGAATGATCACATGCTGCTTTTTTGGGGCATTCACCAGCCCACTCACTTTATGCATGATGATGACCCAGCACACTGAACCAAACTCGTTTCTAAGTGGTTAAGAGAAAAAAACATACCTGTATTAAAGGGGCCGGGAAACTCTCCGGACCTTAATCCCATCGATTATTTTATTAATCCCATCGATTATTTTATTAATCTCATCGAAAATGTATGGAAAGTGATGAAAAATAAGATCCAAGAATTTCAACCATCCAATATCAATGAACTTAAAGATATACTGAAAAACTTGTGGGTTACCATGGATATCGGATATTTTGAAAAAGGGGCCGATTCAATGCCTCAGAGATTGCAAAATGTCATTCAAGCCAAAAGCTGCATGACCAAATATTGAACATAAAACATGCTTTGCTGTAAATACGCGTTCTTTCAAATAAAACACAATTTTTGTTAAAATTTCATTGTGTAAACATTTGATTTGCTAGCACTGTACAAAGACCCCAAAGGACCCATATGGACCCATAAGGACCTATTAGGACCATAAGACCCATTAGAATCCATAAGGGCACATAAGGACCTATAAAAAACCATAACGACCCATAAAGACGCATAAGAACCTATAAGGACCCATTAGAATCCATAAGAACAAATAAAGACCTATAAAAACCCATTAGGACCCATAAGAACGCATAAGGCCCCTCGAAAACTCATAAGGACGGATAAGGACAAATAGGGACCTATAAGGATCCATTAGAATCTGTAAGGACGCATAAAAACCGACAAAGATCCATAAGGACGCATAAGAATCCTAAAGGACACATAAAGATGCATAATGACCAATAAGAACCCATAAGGACGCATAAGGACCTACAAGGACCCATAGGGACGAATAAGGACCTACAAGGACCCATAAGAACCAATAAAGACCAATAAGGACCCATAAGGACGCATAAAGACCTATAAGAACACAAAAGGACCCATAAGGACTCATAAGGACCCATAAAAACCCATAAGAACATATTAGAATCCGTAGGGACGAATAAGAACTTAAAAGACCCATAAGGACCCATTAGAATCCATATAGACGCATAAAGATCATTAAGGACCGATTAGGACCCATAAGGACTTATAAGGACTCATTAGGACCGAATAGAATCCATGGGGACGAATAAGAACCTATAAGGACCCATTAGAATCCATGAAGACGCATCAAGACTTATAAAGACCAATAAGGACGCATAAGCACTTGTAAGGACCCATAAGAATGCATAAGGAACAATAAGGACCCATAGAGACCCATAGGGATGCATAAGGATCTATAAGGACACATACAGACACATATAGGGCCCTTGTGGGTTCTTATAAGTCCTTATGCACCCTTATGTGTCGTTATGGGTCCTTATAGGTCCTTATGCGTCCTTGTGGGTCCGTATGGATCCTTATGGGTCTTTATAGGTCCTTATGCATCCTTATGGATTCTAATATGTCGTTATGGGTGCTTATTGGTCCTTGTGCGTCCATATTGGTCTTTGTGGGTCCTTATAGGTCCTGATGCGTCTTTTTGGATTCCAGTGGATCCTTAAGTGTCCTTATAGGTGCTTATTCGTCCCTATGGATTCTAATATGTCCTTATAATTCCTAATGCGTCCTTATGGGTCCTTATAAAACCTTATAAGTCTTTATGCGTTCTTATGGGTCTGTTTGTGTCCTTATAAGTCGTTATATGTCCTAAAGTGTTCTTATTTGTCCTTATGTGTCCTTATGGGTCTTAAAAAGTCCTTATAGATTGTAATGCGTCCTTATGAATCCCTATGTCTCTTTATGTGTTTTTATTGGTCGTTTTAGGTCCTAATGCGTCCTTTATGTTTTTATGGATCCTTATGTTTCCTTATTGGTCTTCATAGGTCTTTATAAGTTTTAATGAGTCCTTATTGGATTTTATGGGTCCTCATGTGTCTTTATTGAACCCTGTAGGGCGTTGTGGATTCTAATGCAGCCTTATGGGTTATTATTGGTCCTTATGTGTCCTCAAAGGTCCTTATAGGTCCTTATAAGTCCAATTGCGTCTTTTTGGGTCCTTATGGATCCTTATGTGTTTTTATTGGTCCTTATCGGTCCTTTTAGGTCCTAATGCGTCCTTATGGGTTCCTATGTTTTTTTTTCTGTCCTTATTGGTCCTTATAGGTGCTTATAGGTTCTATTACATCTTTATGTGTCCTTATGGGTCCTTATAAATCGTAATGCGTCCTTATGGGTCCCCATGTGTCCTTATGTGTCCTAAATGGTCCTTGTAGGTCTTTGTAATTTGTAATGCGTCCTGATGGGTTTTTATTGGCCCTTATGTGTCATATGGGTCTTTATACGTTTTTGTGGGTCTTAATGCGTCCTTGAAAATCCTTATGTGTCCTTATAAGTCCTTGTTGGTTCTAAGGTGTCCTTATGGGTCCTTATGTGCACTTATAGGTCCCAATGCGTCCTTGTGCGTTTTTATGGTTCCTAATGTGTCTTTATGGGTCCTTATATGTTTTTATAAGTCTTAATGTGTTCTTATGGGTCCTTATGGGTGCTTATGTGACTTTATGGGTGCTTTTTAGGTCTTTATAGGTCTTAATGCTATTTGATTGATCTTTGTGAGTTCTTATATGTCCTTGTGTGTCCTTAAAGTTCCTTATTGGTCCTAAGGCGTCTTTATGGGTCCGTATAAGTGCTTATGTGTCTTTATTATTTCTTATAGGTCCTTAAGGGTCCAATTGCGTGTTTTTGGGTCCTTATGTGTCTTTATGGGTTTTCTTTGGTCCTTGTAGGTCTTAATGTGTCCCTATGGGTCCCTATTGGTCATTATGGGTCTGTATAGGTATTTATAGATCCTATAGTTTCCTTATCTGTCTTTATGGGTTCTTAGGTGTCCTTTTTGGTTCTCATTGGTCCCTATAGGTCTTAACACACTTTTATGGGTCCTTTTGTGTTCTTATGGGTTTTTATAAGTCTTTATAGGTCCTTTTGCGTCCTTGTGAGTCCTTATGTGTCCTCATGGTTCCTTAGAGGTCCTTATAAGTTCTAGTGTCTCCTTATGGGTCCTCAAAAACCCTTAAAGGTCTTAATACGTCCCCATGGGTCATTGTGGGCCCTTATGTGTCTTTATGGATCTTATCGGTCTGTATAGGTCCTTTTATGTCTTGATGCATCCTTATGGGTCATTATGTGTCTTTATGGGTCTTTATAGGATCTTGTAAGTCCTTTTGCGTCCGTATGGGTTTTTGTGTGTCTTTTTGGGTCCTTAAAGGTTTTTATAGGTGCTAATGCGTCATTGTGGGTCGTTTTTGGTCTCTATGTGTCTTTATGTATTGTTATAGGTCCTTATAGATTTTAATGCGTTCTTATGAATCTTTATGTGTCCTTATGTGTTTTATGGGTCTTCATAAGTTTTTCTATGTCCTATTGCGTCCTTATGTGTTTTTATGGGTCCTTATAGGTCGTAATGTGTGTTTATGGGTCCTTATGGGTCCTTGTTTGGCTCTTTTGGTTTTTATATGTCCTTATAGGTGCTAATGCGTCCTTATGTATCCTTATGTGTCCTTGTGTGTATTTATTGGTCCTTATAGGTCCCAATTTGGCCTTACGGGTTTTTATGTGTCTGTATGGGTCCTTATGAGTTTTTTTTGGTCGCATTTCGTCTTTATAGGTCCTTCTGTGTCTTTGTTTGTTTTTATGGGTCCTTATAGGTCTTAATAGATCCTAATGAGTCTATATGGGTTTTTGTGGGTCCTTATGTCATTTTTTGGGTCCTTATAGGTCTTTATAGGTTGTAATGCGTGGGTATGGATCTTTATGTGTGCTTATAAGTCCTAATGCGTGCTTGTCATTCCTATCTGTTTTCATGGGTCCTTATAGGTCCTAATAGGTCTTAATGCGTCTCTGTGTGTCCTTATTGGTCTTTATAAGTCCTTGCTGGTCCCAATGCGTCATTATCTGTCTTCATGGGTTCTTATGGGTTAGGGTTAGGGATATGGATAGTGCATTTGCTGCTTGAGACATGCGCCACTTGAGACTGCAACATTCGCCACTTGGGACCGTAACATTTTCCCCTTGAGAGCGTCACTATCGCCCCTTGAAAGCGTGACATTCGCCCCTTGAGAGCGTAACATCAGCCCCTTGAGAGGGTAACAATCGCCCCTTGAGAGCGTAACATCAGCCCTTTTCAAAGCGTAACCATCGCCTCTTGGGAGCGTAGCATTCGCCCCTTGAGAGCGTAACATTCGCTACTTGAGACCGTAACAATCGCTGCTTGAGACTGCTACATTCCCTGCTCGAGATTGTTACATTTGCTACTCAAGGAATACATTCGCTACTCAAGACATTACATTCGCTACCCGGACGTGCTACATTCTCCGCACAAGTGTTACACATACTAGGGTCGGATTTTTTTCAAAAATGCAGAAGATTTTTGGACACCGATTGTGATGTCATACTGTGCAGGTGATGACGTCGCTGTTGCGAAAAAATGACGTCACGGAAGTCGACTTTTAAGGATTTCGATCCTCGATTTCTCGAGTTCTAGACCAAATTTTCGTGACTTTCGATTGTGGTGTCGGAATCGTCAGGCAACGACCTTTTGATTGCAACAAAAGAAAAACCGGTGATGACGTCACTAGGAAGTCGCCCTTTAAGTTCTTGAAACCTCGATATCTCAAGTTCTAGACCGAATTTCGAAGTTGCGGTTGCGACGTCACGTTGCTGACATCGAGAGCTTTCTCGCGAGTAGGTGTTACGTCACAATTACGTCATCGGCAGTTTCGATTTTGACTGTTTTGCGCTTTTTTTCGACTTCGAAGTCGATTTGCGACGCCGTTTCTGGCGTGATCGCGTCGTTTCGGGCGGAAAAAAACGAGGACGGTCCTCAAAATTCCGAAACCATTGGAGCTTTTGCAAAGTCTTGTTCCAGTAAAGAGCAATTCGTTTTTTTCGCGCAATATGTTTTTTCGCTTTTTTCCGACATTTTGCTTATGGACTCTTTTTTAAAAGTTGCTCCCCTTTGCCCAGGCTTTCGATCAGTAGCGTCAATTTCGTCCTTGGGCCTAGAAAAAATTTTTCCAAACAAAAAACGCCCGCTTAAAATGTTGGCCAGAGTCCGTCCCGCGCTTGCACACGCTTTGGAAGGGTCCAGAATAAAAAAATCAAGCGTTTGACTGAAAAAAAAAACGAAATTTTCTGAAACCGACGTCATGTTTGGGTCGAAAAATTTCGCTCGGAAAATTTCGCTCGGCAATAGCTCGTCTTCCGGTGACTTCGCGACAACAAAACTTGGCATGGACGTGGCGCAGGTCCGCAACATCGTCTTGCGAGAAAACGGTGCAAAAATCTTGTTCGACCAGTGTGCAGCGGTCCCAAACCTGTCCGGTCCGATTTCCGGCTCGTCTTTCCAGACGTGGCAACGAAATTAATACACAAGATGACACTTGACCTGTTGTGACATCACATTAACAACGGCGGTCGCACCGCGTTTGGTTCGCGAGCTGCAGGTGTCCGAAGTTTTGGCGTTGCTGCAGCTGATTCAGTAACGTCATGACAACGTGACATCGGTTCGGCTCGGTCGCGACGTCACTCTTTTGCGCAGCAAACAAGTCGCAGCGCAGTCCGGTCTGCAAGGGTCGGAAAACGTCCCTCAAAAAGTTTGGCGCGTTGCTGACAACGTCTTTGTCACGTCACAGCAATGCAATTGCAGCAGCAATTGCGCAGTGCACTCGTAACGTCACGTGCAAAGTGTCGGCGCGATCGGTCAAGAAACAAAGGCGACGTTCGCAATCTCCTTCAAACGTCGATGATGTCATCGTTGATGACGTCAAAGTGACGTCAATTGCACACCAGACGCGTGTGACGTCAGTGCATGCACACGTGAAATTTCGAGGTCGGGCATCAAAAACGAAAGGAGTAATTGAAGGTTTTTCGATTTTCGAATGGGACTTTGCTTTCGAGTTCAGTTCGAGTTTAAACTTTTTAAACCCAGGTCGACCTTGTTCGGAAAAAGCTTGTATAAAAATTTTTTTTCCAAAGTTTCCAGGTTGATGACATCATCGATGACGTCACTGACGAAGGATTAAACAACCTTATGTGGTCAAGGTTAAGGTTTTAGGGATAGGGTTAAAGTTAGACTTAGAGTTAGGGTTGGGGTTAGGGTTAGGGTTAGGGTTGGGATTAGGGTTGAGGTTAGGGTTGGGGTTAGGGTTAAATCGAGGATCGAAATCCTTAAAAGTCGACTTCCGTGACGTGTTTTTTCGCAACAGCGACGTCATCACCTGCACAGTATGACATCACAATCGGTGTCCAAAAATCTTCTGCATTTTTGAAAAAAATCTGACCCTAGTATGTGTAACACTCGCGTGAAGAATGTAGCACGTCCAGGTAGCGAATGTAACAGTCTCGAGTAGCAAAATTATCTTTGGGAGCGAATGTACCAGTCTCGAGTAGCGAATGTATCCCTTGAGTAGCTAATGTAACAGTCTCGAGCAGGGCAAGCAGTGATTGCTACAGTCTCAAGTAGCAAATGTTACGCTCTGAAGGGGCGAATGTTCTGCTTTGAAAAGGGCTGATGTTACGCTCTCAAGGGGCGAATGTTGCAGTCTCAAGTGGCCAATGTTGCAGTCTTAAGTAGCGCATGTCTCAAGTGGCAATGCACTGTCTATATCTCTAACCCTAACCTATAAGGACACATACGGACCCATTAGAACAAATAAAGACGCATTGGGACCTGTAAGGACTTATAAAGAGCAATAAGGACACACAGAGATGCATTAAGACCTATAAGAACCCATAAGAACACCTAGGAATGACAAGCACGCATTAGAACTTATAAGAAGCCATGAACTCACATAAGGACCCATAAGCACGCATTAGGACCTATAAAGACCCACAAGAACACATAAGGGCAAATAAAAACCCACAGGGCCGCAATAAGACCTTTAAAGAAATATAAGGACCCATGAAAACCCATAAGGACGCATTACAACATATAAAGACCTATAAGAACCCAAAAAATAACATAAGGAACCACAAAAAACCCATAAGGCTTCATTAGGACCTATTAAGATCTATAAGGACCCATACAAACAAACAAAGACACAGAAGGACCCATAAAGACAAAATACGACCAAAAACCAACAATAACGACTCATATAGAAACACAAGAACACATAACAACTCGTAAGGCCAAATTGGGACCTATAAGGACCAATAAATACACATAAGGATGAATAAGGACACATTAGGACCTAAAAGAACCTATAAAAATCAAAAAGGCCGAACAAAGACCCATAAGCACACATTAGGACCTATAAAAACTTATAAGGACCCATAATTACACATAAGGACGCATTAGGACCTAGAAGGACTTATAAGGACCCAGAAGGACACATAAGGACCGATAAAGAAACATAGAGACGCATTAGGATTGATAAGGACTTATAACAACTCTTAAGGACACATAGGGACCCAGAAGGACCCATAGTGTCGCATTAGGACCCATAAAAACCTTTAAGGACCCAAAAACGACATATAAAAACCCCTACGGACGCATAAGGACCTATAAGGCCCTGTAAAGACCCATAAGGACACATAAGGACGCAATAAAACATATAAGGACCTATAAGGTCCCATAAAAACACCTAAGAAGTTATATTGACCCATGGGGACGCATTAGGACCTATAGGGACTTATAAAGACCTGTAAGGACACATAAGGACCCATAAAGACACATTAGAACCTATAAGAATCTTTAGGGACTCATGAGGACACATAAGGACCCACAAGGACGCAATAGGACCTATAAGGACCTATAAAAACCCATAAGAATACCTAAGCATACATAGGGACTCATAAAAACGCGTTAAGACGTAAAAGGACCTATGAGGACCCTCAAGGACACCTATGGACCCATAAAAACTCATAAAGACCCATAAAGAAACCATTAGACTTACAAAGAACCGAATGACAAATACGGACCCACAAGGACACATTAAAACCTACAAGGGCCCAAAAAGACACATAAGGACCCAAAAATACGCAATTGGACTCTTAAGGACCTATAAGGAATTATAAAGACACATAGGCACCCATAAGGACCCATAAAAACGCATTTAAAACCTACAAGGACCTTTAAAAACACACAAAGACATATAAGGACCCATAAGGAGCAATAAAGACGCATTAGGACCCATAAAAACCTAAAAAGCACCCATAAAGTCACATAGGCACCCATAAGGGCCCATAGGGACATTTTAGGACCTATAAAGACATACAAGTATTTAAAAAGACACATTAGGACCCACAAAGATGCACAAGGATGCATTAGGACCTATAAGGACTAATAAGTGCACACAAGGACACATAAGGACCCATATGGACCCATAAGGACACTTTAAGACCTATAACAACTTATAAGAACACATAAGGACCCATTATAACGCATTAGGACCTATAAGGACGCAGTAGAACCTATAAGCATCTACAAGGACCCATTAGAACACATATGGACACATAAGGACCGATAAGGACGCTGTAGAACCTATAAGCACCTATAAGGACCCATAAGGACACAAAAAAAACATAGGGACACATAAGGACGTATTAGCACCTACAGTATAAGGACCAATAAGTACACATAGGGATACATAAGAACGCATTAGGACCTATATAGACCCATAAGAACACATAAGGACCAATAAAAAGTCATAAAGACGCTTTGACACCTGCAAGGACCTATAAGAACACATACCTATAAAACCAATTGTACGACGCGAAAATTATTTCTGTCTGCCTTGATCAACACGCGTTAACTGATTGATCTTTATTCGATTTTATTGTCAACGGTTTCTGTAAAAATAACAGAACGTAAATTAGCAACAACTAAAAAATTACTAAAGGTGTAAGAAATCACTGCGTCAAATGATCACGCCTCAAGTAACAGTTAACAGAACGCATGCTACATAGTGTAAATAGAAAGTAATTACTAACAATTAACCAAGCATAAATAATAAACGAGACAGTGCAGCATCACATAATACGACTCACCGATGGTTTCTTCTTAAGGCAGACAAATCCAAAATCTCCAAAATAGAGCTGTAACTTCAAACTCACTTTACAACTGCAAGGGACCCCGGGAAGTAGGAACGCGAATTAAGAAATATAAACTCCAGTAAAACAATAGGTCAAAGGGAAGGCGAGCAACAGCTCTTAAAACAAAGCCCAAGGGAAAACAAAACGGGAGCCACCAGGACAAGTCCTTTAGACTCGAGGAAGGACTGCCAAGATAATCATCTAATAAGATGTGGATCTGAATACAGTAAACTGATAGAATTCTCACGACTCCTACGTAAAATTCCTATGTCCTTCCTCGACAACTAACAGTATCAACTGACCCCAAAAAAGGCGTTAAAAGCACGAACATTGAGTGTAAACAGTTTGAAAATTGCGTAACAGCTAATTACGTGCAGTTAAAAAAGGCGAGATAAATCTCTTGATTTGCAATAGTTATCACCACGTGTACGCTAAAACTTAAATGCAGCTAAGCCTGAGTTCGAAACCAACCTAGTATAGAAAAGCAAACTGAAACGACGTAACACTCCCCCCCAAAAATAGGAATGGCTCATGACAATTGCGCATGACTATTTTTTCCCACAATAATATACAAAGAAGTTAAACATAGGGTAACAAACGCTGAGTTAGACCCAGCAAACTGAATACATTAGTAATAACTTAGGACTTACTAAAATCAAATGTGCGTTCAGCAAGCACAATCGGACATAACTTACATGTGGGTCTTTTCAGAGATCCGTTAATGGTTTTAAGAAGAACACTTCTCACGTCCCCATACCTATCAGGAAAAGTTTTCACAACTTTACCCAAAGGCCACTTGCCACGAGGGGAAGAAGTATCATTGAGGAGCACAATGTCGCCTGGCTTAAGATTTTTTCTTTTTTCATGCCATTTGCTCCTCGTCAAAACCGTGCGTGGGTATTCAATCAACCAACGCTTCCAAAATTCGTCTGCAGTGAACTGAACCAGACGAAAACGTTGACGAGCATGACAATCATCATCATTAGTTTGAAAGGATGACAAGGCAACGTCATAATTAACTCGTAACAGATGGTTTGGCATGAGAGGTGTGTTTTCGTTAGGTTCCATGGGTACGTCAGTGAGGGGCCTCGAATTGACAATCGCCTCGATCTCCAACAATACAGTGTGCAGTTCATCGTCCGTGAGAGTTTTCGTTGGCATCACAGCTAGCAAGATCTCTCTTACTGATCGAATCATCCCTTTCCCATACCCCTC
>CAWYPQ010000440.1:0-25546 GCA_963965965.1 Trididemnum nubilum
GGAGGGGAGGGGGGCTAAAGTATCAAAACGTAATAATTTTTGCCAAAATTTTACATTTTTAAGTATTAATGAGAAAATAAATTGGGGGGCTAAGGTCCCTGACCCCCCCCCCGGGACGCCACTGAGCACAAGATTTTTATTAGGCAGATTTTGCAGTTGGTTATGACCGAAAAAAACTTTTGTTTACATCCTTTTGTGCTAATTCAAAGCAATAAAGCAAATAATGCTGTATTCGTATAAAATGACAAAATTAACCTTTGAGGTATCGTGGTACACGGGTGTACCATGCCATATTATAAAAAATAAACAAAAAAATTAATTTTTTTCACCAAAAAATTTTTGTTTGCATCAATGTTAGTCAAAAAGCTCAATTTCCTACATGATAATGCGTCTGCAACTCTTATGTACTTTAAAGGGTTAATTCAAATCCAAGAATGTGAGATTTGGAGAGATAGGTGGTGTGGGCTTGATTTGCTTGATACAAAGTAAGAGACGCTGATCCTGTTTTCAACAAACTGTCGTAAAACTGTAGAAGATAATTAATGTCAAAGTGGGAAAGTTGCAATGGTAAATTAGAATGAGACATCGCAAGCAAATAATCTGGGACTTCGAAACAGTATCCAACAATGATGGCGAAAAATATTTAATTTGACCAAAAAATGGTTTATTTATTGGTTGTTTAGCAGTAACCTAATTACGAGAGCCCGTAGCAGAAGCAAAAACAAAAACTATCAATTTTTTAAATGGTTGAAAAAACACAAAAAACGCACGCTCAGATTAACCTTATTTTGCACGGGTTAATTGACCAACTTTTATTAATTTTACAAGCTATTTGAATCAAGCACTTTACACAGGGAGGCAAAACTGCCACTCAATCTAACTTCCAAACGAAAGCCATGGAAGCATAAAATTTGTCTAGCAGGTTGGCGTTTACCAAAATTTTTAAAAAAAATTATCGTTAAGCTGACAACTTCATTGCAGTGAAATCACAGCCGTATTTTCGAAAAATAAAATGCTGATTTAAAAGTAGACAAACGTCACAAATACATTTCTTGACGTCACTTAAGTTAAAATATTGCCCAAAAAATACTCAGGTTTTGGAAAGTACTGTAACTTCGGAGAACCTCAAAATTGGAAAAACTTCCGTTATCGGTGTTTTAGTAACTTTAAATTTTCAGGAGTTTTATGTCATAAAATTTGACTCCAAGTTAAGTTGATATGAGATAATTATTTTTTGAAGAAATCTATCGCAACAAACCGAGAAGGCAAAATTTCCCCAGCCCAGTGTAAAATAGGGTCAAGTTAGAATTACGAAAAAATTAACAGCGATTTTTCAATATTCGGCATGATCGAGCTAGAAGGGAGAGTATAGTGTACAATAACCGTCAGCAAGAAAAAGCCTACTGAATGAATGTGTTTGAAGGTTACAAGCAATAAACGGAATGGCATTTATCAGTAGGCAACCCTAAGTTTGTTTGTTCAAGCCAAAAAAAACTTTATTATAGTGATAGGTTGATTTGAATATAACGGCGATACTGTTCTTATATATTTAATCAATTTTATCTCAATTCTACTTACAAATCAATTCTAAGTAATCTTAAAAAAAACTTACCGACATTGAAAAATATGGACTATGAAAAATTTCGGTTTCAAAGTCATTAATCCAAAATTGAATTTTTAAATCTTCAGGGGCGCTAATTGCGTACCAACAATACATATAGCCTCCATAAGAGCCAGGGTATGCAGGTGCTTGAATCGTATTTTCCCCGTCGAAATCAGCATTAAATTCCCCAACACCACAAATATGAACTGAAAACAAAGATACACTTTTTTTTGATTTTCTGACTTATAACTGGATGCTATAAAATTGGCAAAAACTGAAAGGGAGTGAACATAAGTTGTGGTGAATTTTCAGCATGAAACATAATCATATAGTCCATCACAAGCACGTCAACTGGTCCGAATTTAGTGCGATGGGGCGGAGCCATTCGTTCATAGGTATGAGGAAGGAAGGGACTGCAATAATTGAATTGACGCAGGTTCAAAGTGGGAGGAGATCAAGCCAGAATAGGTAGGTATGAGGAATTGATCGATTTGTGATTAGGAGTACATTGACGTACAAATCAGGGACTTCAAAAAGAGTGAAATCATAGGAAAATAATGAAGTGCGAAACGATCTCCACGAGGGTTTCTTCTTTAGTCGGTTGACCACAAATTTCGTATCTCAAGTTATTTTCACTGCAGAAAATTGAGCCTCAATGAGCAGTAACGTTGTCAAAGTGGAGAAGAGATATCATGGTATGGCCATGCACGTAACGTAACGTTGTGGTCATTGGCTTAATGCTCATAAACAAGAACCCTCTAAAGGAGGTGTAACATCGCTTACGTTTTTCTTGTTTATACTTGGTTTTGAACACCCGCTTTAGCTCATTTAGGTTTTCATGTATATTCGACTGCTAAGGTTTTCCTATGATGTAAAATGCAACGCAACGTACGTGATAACAATCGATCAAGCAATTTATCGCGTCTTTTTAAGTGCATGCTAATTAACTGCTGCACAATCATTTGAAACTGCTCTTTTTTCTAATTTTCTGCTATTACTCCTTGGTTGAGTGTCAGTCAAAATTGGTTGTAGTCGAGGAAGGGCGTTAAAGTTTACTTCCTGAATTACAAAGAATCTCTTGAGAAATTGAAATCGTTTAGAATCAGAATTGCATTCAGAAATCAACAGTTTATTTGGATATTTTACAGAATCGCAGTCCTTGTAAGGGACCTCAAACTTGCCTTGGGTGAGTCCCATTATTAATACATTTTTGGAGTTTGCCTCTGCGCTGTTGATCCGCCTTAACAATAATTCTGCTATGTTATTGTCCACCTATTCAAGTTGTTGTCTGGATTGTTTCCCAAGGGCTTAGTTTAGAGTTTGCGCTCTAAAAAGGCGTCAATTTTGGAGTTACAGCTTGCTGTCTGCTTGAAGACGAAACCTTGGGTGAGTTTGGTTATTTGCTACAATTATATTGGTTATTTGCTGCAACTTTTTGCCAACGTTTTGATATGCTGTGCTCAGGTCATGTACTACCTATCTTTGTCAGGGTTAAACTGCGAAGTTAAAAACAAGCCTACGATAGATGAGAAAAACCATAGAGGAGAAAATCACGTGATAAATGAATCATACGTTAACGCAAAAAATTATAACAAATTGGAAGCGAAAAACGGGCAGATTAGCGGAGCGTGAAACACAATAATACCCCATGACGTAATATCACTGTTTTTCATGCTCCGCTAATCTGCCAGTTTTTCGCTTCCAATTTGTTATAGTTTTTTGTATTAACGTATAATTCATTTATCACGTGATTTTCTCATCGTTTTTCTCATCCATCTTACGCTTCTTTTCAACTTCGCAGTTTCGCCCTGACGAAGACAAGTAGTACATGCCCCGAGCATAGCCTATCGAAACGTTGGCAAAAAGTTTTCTGCCCCTCCAGTTGAGCTAGTAAACTTGATTTATATATTCCTGGAGACAACAATTGAGATGTAAAAAATATATACGTTCAGGATTGGTTGATTGCTTTATTTTTGTATAGAAAGACACATACAACAAATAATATGCTTCAATATGAACTGTAGGCAATGTCTTTCTGGTGAGAGGCTGCAAAAAGATCATGGTCCAGATCCAGAAAACTGGCGCGGTCGCCGAGTCTGCAGCGTCTCACCAGGCGATTACATAAAAAACACAGCAATACAATGCATCAAGCAATGCAGAAAGGAAAAAAACCGTACAAACAAAAAAACAGAGTACTTAGAGAAAGCAGTACTGCAATTTACATGTCGCATTTGTAAGAAAAATGGTAATAGTATCAACCAGTTTAAAATTTTAAATTACTAGGTATTAAGACGCGAGCAAATACAATAAATCATAACGAGCATTTAAAGTGCTAATGAAAGCAGCTACGGATAAATTTAAACCCATAAAAATAAAACAAGCACCGAATGACTACAAACAAATACATCCTCATATTTCTTGTTTGTATCGAAGGATTTCTTCAATTTTTTTACAATTATATTAAAACTTATTTTTGAATCGCTTTTGAGTTCAAATGGTAAATTATTCCACGTTTTGCAACCTACGTAGCGAATCGATTTTTGCGTAATTGTTTCCCTACAAAATACGAGTGCGAAATTTTCATTTGAAGTAAAATGCGCTGGATCTCTGTGGTTTTGCTTGGCTTGTTGAAAATAATCATCAAAACAATAGGGGGCTATGCAGTATTAGTTAATTACCAATCACTTCTCTCAAATCTCGTTCTATTAGCCCCTCCCAGCCCAATCATCTTTCTTCATAAAGTATAAATGAAATAGATTACTTCTTGTGAGCTAGGCATGGTATGGAATGGAAGACGATTTTTTCATGTTCCACACTGGCAATTTTCTTCTATTCCATATTCCATTCCATACTAAAATTTTCTTCCATATTACATTCCATACTAAATTTTCTTCCATATTACATTCCAACCTAAAATTTTCTTCCATATTACATTCCATATTCCATTCTAAGGAAGATTTTGCCGATCATGCGTATTTGCGCAACAGGAATACGCTTATCATTTGACTATGGGCATTTTGCCTTTTTTCTTTTTTTTTTTGCATTTATATTGAAGAAGATATCATGCGTATTTCCACTCAAAAATACGCGTGATCGGTAAAAGTCGATTAAAGATGCGTTTTGACCGGAAGCAAAGCTTAATCTGTATCGTACTTTCGCAGCTTTTAGCGTGCCTTTTCGAGTGGTCGCTCTTTAAAGGCCACCTAATGTCTGCAAACCAATGCACTTAAAATGCAATAAAAAAGTATTACTAATCGAATGCTGAAAACCTGGTTTAGATGCACGTTCTCAGTTTCAAGCTTTCGCGTTTTTAAAAAGTGACATGACGTCATTAGACCCAGGAGTTTGGTGCCTTCGACTTCACTTTGAGCTAATTACGCCTTTTTTGCACAACACTTTTTGAGTAGCAAGCTGCTATCAACATGCCTTTCCAAAATCGCCTATCCTCTGCAAAGATAAATTAGTCGAAGGCACCAAACGCCTGGGTCTAATGACGTCATGTCACTTTTTAAAAACGCGAAAGCTTGAAACTGAGAACGTGCATCTAAACCAGGTTTTCAGCATTCGATTAGTAATACTTTTTTATTGCATTTTAAGTGCATTGGTTTGCAGACATTAGGTGGCCTTTAAGGTAAGAGACTACTCATTAATATGCGCTTAACTTGCAAAGGTGCAAATTACGTGTTGAGCTACTTACGATCTAAACGCACCTTTCAAACCATTTAAAAAGCAATTAATTTGTTACGATTGTGTTTTATCAGCCTTTTTTAATTAGGCAGTCATTTTTACTGATTATCTACGTTATTTCATGATATATATTAATATACTGTAGTGTGCAAGGCTTAAACATGGTAGAAAAACGCGAGTGAGCTGACAATGAAATAAAACTAAAATTTTCCTTTTTTTATGTAAATCTTCTATAGGTTATGCCTTAACCACTTTAATTCGTTTGTAAACAGCAATAGATAAATCATAACAACAAGCAATAATTATCGTATTTTTTTTTTGTACAACTACGCATTTCATCCCATTTTTGAAGCTATGCACTCCGTATCAATAAAGTAACAACTATCAACCAGATAATCAATAGACGACAAAATGACCGGTATGCATTGGATTTTTATGATTGCAAGCTTGCAATCACTCCAACTATAAAAAAGACAAACAAACTGAGATAAAACACACAAAAAAATGAAAAAATATAAGGATAGAAAAATAAATACGAATCTTTGTTACCATGGAACAAAATGTTTTTTCAATTGGAAAATTTAGAGATAAGTCAATCTCGAAATAAAAATTAAGCCAGTCAGATGTCAGCATCAATTCTAGAAATTGCTGTGAACGTACTGTATGCCATGATGCAATACCTAACACTGTTTGCGGAATACACACGACCAAATAGCCACTATTTGTCAAAAGATGATTAGCTGCTTAACACTTAGGTAAAACAAGCAAAATACTTCGGTTGTGCCCATTAGGATGGTTAAAGCAGTTGTGCCCATTAGGATGGTTAATGACTGCGCAGAGATATCTCTCGGGTTGGTAACTGATTATAATATTAATATGATAACCAGATCAGAAGAACAAAAATTCCATCTCTACCAAGCAGTTACCGACTTGAAATCAAGGATGAAGAAAATAGGTGAGAAGAAGGGACTTTCAAAAAAGTTAATGAAACAAATAAACTGCTCGTTTTAAATCGTGAATTTGACCATTGGCGTTTTATAAATTGTTGTTTGCTAAATGTTTTGCTGCCAGATATTACCGAGTGTTAGTGAAGCAGGTAATTTACTGATTTTAGCAGATCGGAGTTTTCATATTAATGTATTTTGATGTTTAATGTGTTCAAGATTCTAATGTTTTTGACTTGTTAAAAAAATATTGAAAAAATTAGTTTTTTCAAAATATCTCAAAAAGTAAAGCTTTTGGACCCTACAAATGTATTACAGACTCAGATAAACATGGTCTTTGCGAAAATTTTGAGCTATAGCTCATCATTGTGCCACCAATAGATAAAGGAATACAAACATAAAGGGGGTAAAACCCCCGCTAGTAAGCGAGGACCCCTTAATTGGGGGTGAACCACCATCAAACAATATCCGGTGACTATCAAACTTCACATGACCTTAGCTGAAAGGTTTGGCAACTTTTTGAAAGACTTTATGAAAATCGATGACATTCACCCAAAACTGGTACATCCTAGTTTTGACCGTCTAAGGCATAGCTTCTCAAACCATTTTGCTCACGACCCCTTTTAATCTTCTAAAAATTTCCGCGAACCATCGCGATTAAAATAGTAGACACCATGAGTTGTGTAATTGTGGTAATTATTCAATGG
Source organism: Trididemnum nubilum (assembly GCA_963965965.1). Lineage (NCBI taxonomy): Eukaryota > Metazoa > Chordata > Ascidiacea > Aplousobranchia > Didemnidae > Trididemnum > Trididemnum nubilum. The sequence continues at coordinate 6,942 of CAWYPQ010000440.1, forward strand.
AAAAAAATAATAACAAGGCACTGGTACTCAATGCGTACAAAACGCAAACACACTTGCAACCTCCCTGTTTACATTTTTCTTTACCACAGCTTCAACATCGTCTGCATACACTTATTTCCGTTATCGTGCCATTTTTTTACTCGCTATCCATTGATTAGAATCAAACAAGTAGTAGTGGTAGTATGGTAGTTATACCTATACTTAATTATACATAATATATTACGCTCCTACTCCTCTATTAAACTATCGATACTACAGCCAGGTGCGTAGCCAGAATTCTGCAATGGGGGTGGGGGGCTGTTACGAGAGTCTGGGGGAGGAGCACCCAGCACTCAATAATTCTGTATTTTTTGGCAAAAATAGCCTAATTTTAAGCCTATTTTGATAAATATTGATACTATTAAAATGCGGCATAGAAATCAGCAGTGCAGAAACATTGATTATACTAGTTGCGCAAACGGGCTAGGTGGGAGGTAGCTTTTGCTATAATTTCAGTTTTCTTTTTTTACAAGCTGGTAAATCATAAAATCCTATACCAGTAGTTCAATAAAACTTTTGAGGAGTAATTTATTTTGCCTAAATGTTTTATAGAGAAAGATATGATTAGGGGGCTAATGGAAGGAAGTTTGAGCGAAGTGATTGGTAATTAACTAATACTAAATAGCCTCCCCCCTATTCCTGAGCTTATATATTTTTTTGATGAATCCTATAGTAGGTTAAGCATTTTTCAATAAGCGATCAAATTTGAATATTAGTTTTTGGCAATGTTTTAATTTTTTTTGCTGATTTATGAGTTTTATTGTTGACAAATTAACCTCCTCCTTAAATAAACGTTTCGAAATATGCTTTGAATCCTTTTTTGTGTCTATTTCAGTGCAAAAAAAGTCTCGGAAGAGCTAAAACGAGGTATTTTCTTCATTCTGCGTTTTGTTCCGCAAGCCTATGGAAGGGGGGCAATGAGCAAAATGCAGAATGAAGAAAAATACAACGCTATAACTTTAGCCCCTCGCTCCCGCCTGGCTACGCTACTCATTACAGCACTATACTAGCATTCAATTTGGTCTGCATAGTTCTATTATGTCATAAACCAAAGTGACAAAACAAGGCAAAAATTGCAAACTTAGGTATAGACCTAAAGGTTTGATGTTCACCGGGCATAAGTAAAATAACTCTAATTCTTGCGTTCTTGCGGTGAAGTCATAGTCACAGCAAGCTTGATCTTAAAAGCTTTGTTTTTATTGACGTTTCGTTGGTCATGACGACCAACATCATCAGAATACGAGCAACGATAAAGAACTACGACTGAAGCTACGTAGCATCAATATGAATCGTAAGATTTTTATAATTTTCAAAATCCCAAAGTTAATTATTACGTCACAACAATAAAAACAAATTTGTAGAAAAGCGGAGAGTGTTAAAACTTTGGTCACAAAAAACTAAAGTATAAACTAAAATGATATCAAAGCATCAGGACATTAAAGCAAAGAACGATAAACTATTGGAAAAGATTCACCATCCGAACGATTAATTACTTTTGGCCTAAAAAGAATAAATCAAGATTCGGCGGTTAATCTTTTAGAAAAATTACTTTCAGTTTTTAAAATTCGTGAGTTGGCCCAATCAATTACGTGATCAAATAATATTACATGTTCACACAAGGCGGAATTTTCTGGTTTTTGTTGCTTAATGGCTCTTTGGTGCTCTTTTAATCGGGAGTTTAGGTCTCGTTTGGTCTGGCCAACATAAACAAAGCTACAGTCTTTGCAAGGAACTTCATATACAACGCAGGTAAGTAATTTCATCAGCGGTGATTGATGCTACGTAGCTTCAGTCGTAGTTATTTATCGTTGCTCGTATTCTGATGATGTTGGTCGTCATGACCAACGAAACGTCAATAAAAACAAAGCTTTTAAGATCAAGCTTGCTGTGACTATGACTTCACCGGAAGAACGCAAGAATTAGAGTTATTTTAAAACAAGGCAAGTTAGGCATCCAGCTGTGCTAAATGATATATTGTAAATGGGGAAAAGTTTATCTGCTGTCTTATTATAGAATGCGTTTCTTAACAAAGTCTCACTGTTTAATAGTGAGCGCTTATTTAAGTAGAATCTATGGCTAAGCGAAGAATGACGTATTGCACGAGTTTTTAACGACAGTAAGGGGTTGCTGAGAGTATATCAATTTCACACTTACTTGTAAAAATTGGAATACTTTTTGCGACCCTTGAAGGTCATTACGCGACTCCTTGGGGGGGTTGCGACCCGCAGTTTGGGAAGTTCTGGTCTAAGATACCCGGACAAATTTAATTCGAGTAAACATTGTTTTGATGGCGTCTGCACAATTTGAAAATACGTGGACTGCTTTCCGTGAGATGTAATAAGGCAGCAAAGTCGAAAGCGATTTACAGTGCTTGTTATTTTTTTGTTATATTTGCAAGATACAGTTTTATCCAGTACAATTATTAATGCTCTAACGGTTTGAATCGTACAATGCCACTTTGAAAATAACTCAACCTTAAAACTTGGAATGTTTGGCTGAACCCGTGGACCGTTGTAATCGGTCCAATATCAAAAATTAAAGAGTGCGGGGATGTAATATGTTTTGTTCCAATCATTTCCTATGTGTTACGGGCCATGAAGAAACGTTCGTCCATGAACCAGTGAGTCTTGTGCTTCAGAACTGAAGATTGTTGTTGCTGTACCTAATATTTATCCTCCTGTCACCGGACAGCCTCAGACGCTAAATATTGGACGATCCGCGCACTTATCATTGCAAGATGAACGCCCTACGAGGTCCTTTCCGCAAGAAGTGACTGTAAACAAGATGAAGAAAAGCGAAGTTCATCAAATCTAAAACATGTTTAAGATCTTGAAGTGCAACATGTTTGAAAACATGTTTAAGAACTGTATTGGTGAGATTATCTGAAATGTATTTCATTAATTTGTCGAAATGTATTACATTACAGTATTTGGAAAAACTACAGGATAACGTAGCACGTGAATGATGAAACAATTACTAACGTAAAGGATTTCACAACACGTGTCGTTGCTGACGAATCCAGTTTCCATTTTTACCAGATAGTCGTTGCTTGATGTGATTGTCCATACACAAGTTAAATTACTGCTGTATTGATGAGGGTATAAATTGTTTCGGAAACTATAATGACTAAAAACAGCAATGTAGCTAAAAACATCACAATTAATTATTCCATAGTTCATAACAAAAAAGAAAAAATATTAAAAAACGGCTGTGATAATTGATATGCAACTTTACACACGTACATTTCCTCGTTTCAGCTCACCTACTGCTGTATATCGCAATGTCAATCCAGTGTAGACGAAAGATTTGTACGCTTTGAGCTCGAAACCAAATACGTTAGATATTGAGTGATACATTATGCCTGCTTGATTCGCTTGATCCAAAGTGAGAAAATATGTCCCAGTTTTAACCAAGTTGTCGTAGAACTGAAAAACATAATCGGAAGGAAACGATGGAAAAATGCTGGGCAATATTTAGCAAAGGCAATCAACAAAAACAGCGTTGGGCAGCCAAACTTGTAGAAACGTTTAAAAAATATCATTTGCTTTTGTCGGAGTTCAAGCTACTTGGAAGTCAAATCAGAAATCAAAGCGTCAATCGGAAAGCTTAGAATAAGGTACACTCCTTCGAGAGTGAAGACGATTCGTCCAAAGTAAAAGCGACACTGTCGCTTCGTCGTGAGTGGAGGATAAATATGAATCAATCAATTATTACCTAAAAAATCTTGGCATCAAAATGGATTAGCAATTAATTGATTTATCATTTTATTTTTACAGTAGATCTATACTGTATGCTTTGCTTGATGAAGATTTTGAGAAACTTAATCCAAAAACTTTACAGTTTGCTGTGATTTTAAATTTCTCCAAAAAGAATGGCTTTAAATAATGCAGATGAGAAAACGAAGGTTTGTTTGTTGCGGTATGTAACAGAGTATGATTTACATACTGCTGTAGATTTTGCAATGCATATCCATCATCTGAATTTATAAGTTGATTTGTAGGTTAGGGATAGTATTTTCAAAATCTATGAGCTGAAAGTTTCGCAACTTTCTGAAAAATATGGTCTGTGTAGAATGTTTTAGTTTGTGTGCAGCATGAAATAGAATGTATAATTTGGTCACCATCAAATTACATTTTGGGTTGGTATTATAATGTGGTTCATTAATCACACGTGTCCGTAATTTTAATAAAAAATTTATTACTATTTTATGATATCGTCTAAAATTCCAAGCATTATCAGTGTTTATTGCAAGCTTTTTCATGTACAGTATAAGCATTTTATGCAAATGACTTTTTCTCAAACTTGCTTGCTAGAATTATTAGCAAGCAAAAATGTTCACATATCAGTATATTTGCAAGATGATCACAAATCAGTAAATTGCAAGATGATACTGATATGTGATCATCTTGCAAACTTGTTAGCATTAAGCAAATCTCAACCGTATATACTGTAGTAATAGTAACCATCAAATCATTCTGATACTGATATGTGATCATCTTGCAAACTCGGTAGCATTAAGCAAAACTCACCCGTATATAGTAGTAGTAACCATCAAATCGTCCCGTTCCAAAATCCTCTACCCAAAATCGAATCACGTTGTGGTCGGGAGCGGTGATGGTGTGCCAGCAGTACAAACAACTTCCATAACTGCCGGGGTATGGTGGCGCTTCGACCAACTTCTCATTATTTTCTTCAGCAGTAAAACTTCTTGTACCGCAAACATGAACTACGGAAAAATTAACAAGAAATTGCATTCTGTCAACTATTACTACTTTTTAGTATTTTCTTTTTAGAAGTACGGACAAACTAATTCCATTGCGCAAAATCTATACGCATCGACCACAGGGATCGCTTCCTTCAAAGTTAACAATCACATTCGATTAGATTATGTACTGAATTATTTACAAACATACAAGAGAAATTCTCAGCAAAATTAAGGAACCAGTGTATATCATTGAAAACATAAGGAAAATTACTTGCAAAATAAGATCGATGAATGAATAAATCTAAGCTGGTCAATTTAGGCATGCGATGGAAGTTATTGATCTCATTTTGCCAGTAATTCTCTTTAAATTTATAAATGATAAACCGATATCTGTTACAGCACGATCGTTTTATTTAGTTAAATTCGAACTTCAGTTCTTATTGCTCTCTGTCTTTTAAAAGTCATTTTACCTCATTTAATGTGCATAAAGTTTTGTTTAATCGTTTTTGCGTGCTTCTAAACTCTGGCCTGTACACGTCAAAACAACGCATTAAATTAATAAAAAAATTGCGTTGCTGGCATAACCACAAGAGTGCTCAATGTTCCTATAAGGTACAGAGCAGTTCAATTAACAGGCTAATGGCTAATTTTTGTGTTGCGTGTCTATCTTAATTGGTACGTTGGAAATTTTGTAAAAGCCGCTAAGAAGACGCACTGTTTTGCCCTTTTCAAACATTTTTTGTTGACATTTTTTGTTAATCTACAACCGTGAAGATAAGGAATCAGTTTTTAATTTTGGACAGCAGCGCCAAGAGATTTTACTGTATTTCTGCTGTTTAATTCCAATGTTTCAGTTTAAATGTTTTCTGCCCAACCGGGTAATCTAGAATAAATTATTGTTGGACTGGTATATTTTTTTGTTATCCGTTATTACATGTTTAGCTTTACAATCTTTTTCGTTTGCATTTGAGCAAAAGGACCAGACGGTCAAGACTTAGGTGTTCCGCCAAGGACACTTCTATATAAATTAATTCTAGGAAACTTGTTGGCGGGGGCATAGGCGTAGCCATAGGAGGGCCCAGGGAGCCAGGGGGCCTCCCAATTTAAATTTCACCAATGATAAAAATGTGACAAAAATTTTTTTACTTTTTCGGTTTCATTTTTTTTTAGCATTTTTCGTGTACGACAGTAATAGCAATAATATCAAGGAGAAAAACCAGAGAGCCCAAGCCCCCTCAATTCAAATTTTGCCAACCAATTTAAGTGTATCCTGGGCGAAATTGAGCGTTTTTGTTCTAAAATTTGCTACCTCAGGCCCTAATCTAACCTTTTTATGAACATAATGCGATAACCTGGGCCAAATTTACCACATGGCACAGTGCCAGGGGCCCCGCGCTCAGATGGTAAGACTGTTTTTTCGGTCATCACTCATATTTAGCAGTAAGATGTTGCAAAAATCTTCACAGGGCCCTTCCACGCAATGTATATCCAATCCGGGCAACAACATGATTATGAAGCGTCCATCATCTATAGCACCTTTTTTAACAGCAATTCACCTCCACTTTGCCAGTTTTTACTCGACAAAATACGTTGGAAAAAAAATTAGCTAGAAGAAATGCTTATTAAACAAACTATTGAATTTCAATTAAGAAGCCTGGGGCCCTTATTATTATTATTAAAGGGCAGCGGTGCAAGTGAATCTGCTACCATTAGGTAAAGTCCACCTACACATTGCGTAGGCCTCATTTGGGCCCATTGCAATTATAGCTGCTAAGTTGCTGTATTTTGTTTGGTTACTGGTCGAACTCAGAAAGCCTTCCAGCTTCCTTTAAGTACGTGGCCAGTTCGTTAATGTTACATTTCGTTACCACATAGTGAACAGTGGTTTTGGTAGTTCCAAAATATTTAACACGAATATCTTGGTGAACTTTACAATTGCCTACATGATGATTTGGTGTTTCATCCTCTAGGCTACATTTTGGACACAGGGAAGACTCAGCACGACCTGTAGTTTTCTTGTGCCGCTGTAGATTGCAATGCCCAGTCAAAACTTGCACTACTCTATTCAATTGAGGCCTCTTAAGGTTAAGGAGACGTATTGTTAGTCGTGAAGACGTCCAATCTACAGACTCCTTCATCCTCAAGCAGTCTTTTCGTTTATTCCACATAGATTTCCATCTAGCTGTGGACCAGTCCGTAACCGTGCTAACACAACTGGCATACGGAACTGTAATAAAAGGTTCAGGACCATACATTATTGATTTAGATCCTGATTTGGCTACATAGTCTGCCACTTCGTTACCATGTACCCCTGCATGTCCAGGAATCCAGGCAATATTGACGTGGTTTTGTTTGCCTAACTGATTTAGGCTTCTGATGCAGTTGAGCACTGTAATTGATGTTACAGTGCTCTTTATGAGTGCTTTGATAGCCGCCTGACTATCAACCAACACAACAATATTTTGATTGTGCATTTTTTCCAAATGCAGGTTCTTTGCCACGTCTGAAATAGCTAAGACTTCTACCTGGAACACGGTGCTGTGTATTCCAAGGTGGAAAAATGCTTGTTTTGGGGAGTTGTTTGGGTATTCTGCGTAAAAGCTCGCCCCCACTCTCCCATCTAGTTTCGAGCCATCAGTGTAAACCCTGATAGTGTTGTGATTTAGAATGCTTTCAGATCTGATAGCATTCTGTTTATCCATGATTTGACATTCGAAGTTTTTCTCGAATACCTTTGTTTTCTTTATTCGGTCAGCTGGCATTTGCAGCAGAGGTAAAAATCTTCTAGCCTCATTGCAAATATCAACATGACTTTTCGTTTTCCCAAAGGAGCCAACGGGCTTGGCATGCCAGTGTCCACTCACAGAGATTCTGTATGACCCTCGCACTGCTTCGGCCAACAAGAATTCCTCGATGGGAGTAATGTTGAGCAGTATTTCCAGAGCACCGGTAGGGGTGCCAGGAAAAGCTGATGAAATCATTAAGCAAGCAAGTCTCTGTCCTTTGTGAGTTTCCTCACTAGGTACTTTTTGTTGAGACCGCCAGCCCAGGACACACAAGCGTACGACATGATTGGACGTATCACAGCTGTGTATATCCATTTCATAATAGATGGTTTTATTCCCCAGGTTTTACCCACAATTTGTCTACATTGCATTAATGCCGTAGTTGCTTTGCGGGTAATTCGGGTTATATGTGGTTTCCAAGTTAGCTTGCTATCCAGAGTAACACCTAATAGCTTTGCTTCCTTGGAAAGTTCGAGCTTTGAACCGTTCATTGTCAAGGAACCCAAATCTGGATTCCGTTTGAGAGTGAACAGTACAATTTCGGTTTTCTTGCTGCTGAACTGTAGCTCTTGTTTCGAAGCCCAGTTTGCAGCAATATTTATTGCTTTCTGGGCCATACCTCTGATCCAAAGCAGATCAGCACCAGTGACCAATATTGCTAGATCATCGGCATAGGCTTGAACATAAAAGCCCCTGCTACGTAACTCTAGCAATAGGTTGTTTAAAACACAGTTCCACAGAAAAGGCGAAAGGATACCACCTTGTGGGTTCCCCTTCATGACTTCCCTTTTAACTTTGTCTCCATATAGTTCTACTTGGACTGTGCGATGTCTTAGCAAATTCTCTATCCATGAGGTGAGAATCTTGGACATGCCCATCCCTCGCAGAGCCGTGGCAAAGCCACGGAAGGTGACGTTGTCGAAGGCGCCGACAATATCCAGGAAAATACCCAAAGCCGGCTTTTTTCTAACTAGGCATTGTTCTACACGGCGCACAAATTCATGCAAAGCAGTTTCCGTAGAAACACCTGCACGAAATCCATACTGCGATGCAGAAAGCTTTGCCTGCACGTTTTTGTCATCATTAATATGATACAGAATTAGTCTTTCCAGCCATTTCAGTTGGAAAGAAGTTAAGGTGATCATACGGAAAGATTTAGCTTCGAAATAGCTTTCCTTTCCGGGTTTGGGGAGAAATATACCTGTGCCTTCTTTCCATGCCATTGGCACATAACTGTGTCTCAGGCATGCTTGAAAAATGACGTGCTAATATTTTTTTAGTTGGTTCCAACCTTTCTGTAACAGAACAGGATAGAGCCCGTCTGGCCCTGGGGCTTTGAATGGTTGGAATTCGTTGATAGCTGCTTCCATACGCTCGAGTGAGCATATGCTTGCAATCATTTCAGTGTCTTCAGGTCTCACGAATGAGTTATCCACTAAATCAGACCTGGTTGTATGATTTTCTGTCTGCTGGCTACCCGGTGACAAGATATCCAGCAGATAGTTCATTGTTTCTAGAGGAGACTTTGTGAATTCTCCGTCGTGTTTAATTACGTTGCTAACACGCACCGTTTCATTGTTTCGAATAATCTTAACCAGCCGAGCTGTTGCTGTTAGACTACTCGTACTCTCCACAAAGCTGCGCCATGAATCGCGTTTCGCTCTTCTGACTGCTTTTTTAAAATTAGATAGGGCAAGCTTTTGAGCCACCCAATCATTTTCCTGTTTTGTTTTAATGGCTTTTTTCCAAGCTCGGCGAGCTTCTTTTCGAAGACTTGCTAGCTCAGAGTTCCACCAGATGTTATCTTTCTTACGAAGTGACTTACGCATCGGGCAAGCAGCTTCATATGATTTAGTTATCACTGAATGAACCTTGTTTACCAGCACGTCAATGTCTTCTATTGATGAAGGCACTGGTACTGGTGGTAATATTCGTTCATTTAATTTTTGTTCTAGTTCGTTTACATACTTATTCCAGCACGTACGACGGACCTTTCGGAACATTTTGGCTTGTTTTTGGATTCTGCTTTTGACCTGGAACCTAATATACATGTGATCCGACAATGATGGCACGTTGCTAACATGCCAACCAACTACTCGGTCCCACGCGCACCGGTTCACCAAGGTTAAGTCCAGAACCTCTTCACGTATTTTGTTTCTGTAAGTTGGTCTATTACCTACATTACAGAAATTCAGGTCTGCACTAACACAAAACTCCAGCAGATCCTCTCCTCGAGGGTTTATATCTGAGGATCCCCAAATAGTGTGATGTGCATTTGCGTCGGTTCCTACTATAGTAGGAATTTGTTCATTTTCAGTGAATATTAACAGATCCCTCAACAAGGTGGGTGGAGCTGGTTGTTCGGCTGCCATGTATGCCGATACGAAAACAAAACTATCTCCCTTTCGGCACACATTGTTAACTCTAACCGCCACAATATCCTCGTCCGAGAACATTGGAATTAGAGAACAGCTGAGATCAGGAGTAGCGTAAATGCATGCCCGAGGGCGATTACCCTTTTCAATACCTTGAAAGAGGTTCCATCCCCGTAGGTTACTCCTGATTTCGGTGGCATACGTCCATGGTTCTTGAGCTAACACTAACTCGGAACGTACATTTTTCATTACTTCACACATGTTGTAGCTTGCTGCTTTACATCTGTGTAGGTTAATTTGCCAACACTCTAAATTATGAGAGCATAACTTATGTGCCGTAATGGCTTTATTTGATTTATCGAGTTGTCCGCTGTAATCCTGAGCCATTCTTATCTATTTGATAGATGTACTCAAGCAGAGCGCTTTATTATTAGAACAGCTGATATGGCTACTTCATTACTGCAGAGAAAAGCTCTGACCTCTATGCACTAGAGGTCGCCGGCTTCTTTGTATCTGCCGAAGTGCCAGGCTCAGCTGTATCCATTACTGCCTCGCGAGTTTCGTCGTCCTTCGGCGATAGTGATGACGTCTCCGGGTTCTGAAACTGCTTGGCACTTTTCTTCTTCTGGAACTGCACCCGACGATAACCAGCATATGGGTTGAAGTGCAATTCCTTCAGCATGGTTAGCGAAGGTTCCCGGACGGATACTACATGTAGCACCCCTCCGTTTCCCTTCGCTTCATGCTTTGCTTCCAGATCCCTACGACAGATTTTCGCATTACATCGGGAAACCAGCGTAAGGGTATCTGAAATGCTTAAGCTTTCATCCTCTGGCAGCCAGATTCCGAAGGTTTTCGCTGGAGGCAAGTCTTTTGGGCCTTTTGCATCGTAACCTTGGTGAGCTACCAAGGACGGTACAATGGCCTCTACAACATGTTTTGCCCACTCCAAGGTCTTCTCATCCTTGCATATCATCAGCACTTTACCTTCAAAGATAAAAGTGCGTTCGGTACGGACAAGAAAACCCGGATCGGCACGAAGAATCATTTTGGTGATGGCGCTTTGAACTTCACGAAGATCCATGTTGTCCATATCACCGTCTCCTTCAGACTCTTTTCGTGTAATTGTTAGTTTTTGATTGCTGGCCTTCACCGCCCCAACATAGCTAGTTGGAGTGCTCGTGCCAGCAGTCATTTCTTTAGCTTTGCCTCCTTGCTTACCGTGAGCGACATCATGCCGCCCACGCTTCTGCGGGAGGTTTGTTGAAGAGGACAAAGAGTCCGAAGATCCCCTGCCTCGTTTAGTTTGACCGGAGGAGTGAGCAGACGAATCGAGGTCGTGGTCAGCAAGTGTCATGCCAGCCAGACCCACCATCATTAGCTTCTTTTCTCTTCTTTTTCGTTTTTTTTCATAATTTTTTCCCCGTTTCACCTCTAGACCTGCAAGCAACATCCGAGGAGTTACTTGGATTCTGAGGCTCCACAGGGGGAGTTGAGGAGGTGTTCGGTTTCACAACCGACCAAACCCCTTTTGCTGTACCCTCTGTTGCTGTTGAGTCCGATTCCTTTAGCAAAGGAACCTTCTCAACTTGAGGGCTCATGTTTGATGTTTTTTCGGCATCTGGGCTAGAAGGCGCAGATGACCGAGTTTTATCTTTGTTGGCATTGTCACTCAAGAACTCATTGATTCTTGGTTGTCACAGTGCCACTTCTTCTGAATTTAGGGATGTAATCCGTGTTACTTTCTTTTTTCTGTTTACTGACATAATCATTCATTAAGTTGGTTTTCTTTAAACTGGGAAAAGTCCCAAAGCCCAGATTATTCAGACAGACAGAAGGCTACGGACTGCCATTTCTACCGATAACGACACACCAACACTGCAAACGACAGACTTATCTCTGGAGCACTGGCCTCGGCGGAGCCCCCCCCAATACAGCTGCAGACCCCTACCCAGGTGCCATCTGGAACTACAGGTGCACGGGGATTTTCACAAGCTGATGGACACGAAGTCCTATGTTGGCTAGACTAGGACCAGCATCCTTTCTATCCTGTGGCCGCGACACGGCAACGCGTTTTATCCGCTGTACCCTATATTTGCATTGACATTCCACCACAATATTGGCCTATCACCACCAGTTTCCATATTAGCCCCCAACCTCCTGTTGGCCTTTGAATCAGGGGTCAGAAAATTAGAAGGCAGGACGTCACAGTGTCAGGCCTTCGCTTGCGCTATTGCCTGGTTGCTAAATCCTGCACTTCTTAGCCTCGCCCATCTTCATCAGCCGGTTGCCATTGCCTCAGTTATCCAGTGTTTCCACTGTTTCCACCCGACACCACGTGGAGGTTTGAGGTTGGACTTTGTCGGGCTAGCCTGGGGCCCTTGCCTTGCATGTACTCCTACAACTGGTTAATTTCATAACAAAAGAAAAATCTCTAAGGAAAATTTTCGAGTGGATTGTTATTTACTGCTAAAATATTGCAGGAGGAATGTACCTTACTTTCCCCTACCTGGACCAAATTACTTAGAAAATTAACGCCAAAATGCAAGATTTTAAACGTGCTTTAGACTTAGTAAAAGGAGGATTGAGCAATTTCAGTTTTTCAATTAGCTTCGAAATGTAAAAAATCCTATTTCTTTCAAATGGCTCTGAACACGTGCGAAAGTAATTAAATGGCATTAAAATAGCTAGTTTTTCCAAAAATTACAAAAAAATCGTCCAAAAAAATAAGGCCCCATAGCATCCGGCGGCTGGAAGTTTGCCCCAGACCCCCTTTTATGACACGTTTGAGTTACACTACTGCAGTTTGCTCAATATCTCTCATAATTTAAAAAATTTCGCTTTTTAACTTTTGATTTAATTCCTCTCCCTTCAGCAAAATCCTGGATAACTGCCAAACCAGGCCACAACTACTGATCTTTCTATTTACGACAGTTTTTGTCCCAACAAAAATTCCTCTTTCGAAAATTTATGATAGCGTCTTTGCATGTGATTTCGTCCTCCTCCCAATCTAAATTACAGCTACGCCTATGGGTGGGTAGGGAGGGGGGTTGAGTGTAGCACGAACTAAAAAAAACTGTTTTATGAATGCTTAAATTAATGTTCTTGGTGCAGAAACCGTTCGTGTGATATACAGTGGGTATGCAAATCACCGTGGATTTACTTAAATCGAAAGATTATCAGTTTAATATCTTTTGCACTGTGGGACCTATTAGGAAAGAATAAACTGAATTCATATGTTTAGACCTGTGATCGTTGGATTGAAACTATCGCATTTTGGCCGTTTCTTTGTTCAAAGTTTTCCCTTAAAGATTTCTTAATCCTTGGAATATTTCACGTTGATTCATACGAACCAGTTCGTATGTGATGACGTAAAGTGGCTAATAGTGGTGATTCAATTTGGCTGAGAGTTTTAAACCGCCCTTTTCAAAATCTTTACTGTATTTAATTAGTTTGCAGCCATGTCAAACATGCTTGCAACCATTTTTAAGTAGAGCTGATAAATTGTACTTCTCCTGACGCTACGCAAAAGTTCGAATAAATCAGAATATATTGCTAAGAATACTAAACTTTTACAACGCTAGAATCTGAATCTTCAGACCCCAAATGGAAAATCCGAATCAGCTTCTCGCTTGAAATTTAGTTATTGTTGTCAATAGGGTTTATGATTTCATTTAAAAAAAAATTTTTCGGTAAAGTTTTTTACAAATTCTTACTACTAATGCTATTTTGTAAATTTGAAAATACAACCAAGTTTTATTGTATTTTGCATTCAATCTTGAAGCTATGTTAAAAATAATAACCGTTTTGAAATTCGCTTTTTTCGGTAAAGTGTTTGGCTTGTGCAACTACAAATAATATTGCCCCAAGTGTCTTTCCATATTCCTTTCCACTGACACTGGCGTCATTAATTCTATTTTACGTGAGAGTCAGAGAAAATGCCGTCGTTTTTGTTGTTTTTGTTCTCTTCGTGAAAAGGAAACTCCTTAGACTTCTAGTGCAAATATATTCACAAATAACACTAAAAAAATTGGTTTTGCAAAGGTATGGAAAAGTTTGCCGGTATAGCGTTTTTCCGGAGTCACTTGCCGAAACGTACATAAGCATATTTTAAACCCTATTTAATTTAAATTGCGTCACAAGAAGTTTTGGTGACGTAATCAATTTGACTGGGATATTTTAAAAATCAGTTTCATAAACCCAAATGTTTGCAAAATTTCAGCCACATATGACGTCATTTTTCCAAATATGGTTCTGACGTCACTATGATAACCTCATCAACTTAAATTACTTTTTCTGAATGCGTTGGTCATACAGCCACTACAAAATTGGAGAAACAATTCATAATTTTTCAAATACGCATATTTCAACAAAAAGGAAAACTCAAAATTTTAATCTCTAAATAAAATTTAAAAAGCTATTGCTAAATATTCTTTGTAAGTTATGACTAAAAAACCTAAAAAAAACAAAAAAATCTGACGTCGCAGTACTTTATCTTCCCATATTATGCTTTATATTTTTGATATCAGCTACTGCAATTTCCGATCGAAATCTGTTTTCATTTTAGAGCAAATCTCAAATTGCATGGCATACTGGCTCGAAAATGCATTTCAAATCCACTTCGCTCCTAACTACATTTTGATACAAAATCAAGTGTAACTGATGTCCCTGGACTGATGTAAACTTCATCAGAGGATAGAATTAATCGTGTTGGAGATATAACCTTAAATATATGATCATGCATTAAAACGATCGAAAGAAGCAAATTTTTTTAACCAGTCCAACTTGTATGGTGAAATGTACAATGAATCATTTTCCGTTTACTAGTCGTCTTCGTTTATGTTGATTACTTATATTAGTTTCTGCCCTTAAAAAACACTATCCATCTTGATAAAAAAATGACTTGAGCTGTAAACTTCTTTTACGTATTAGCAAGGTCAGTTGTTTCCACTTCTAATGCAGCTGCATAGAAAAAGTTTACAAAGATTGCTTCTCAACAGACAACCAATTAAGGTAGTCGACCACGTCATAGTATTGTTTTTCATATCGGTCGTTGAGATTCTAACCATCTTAGGGTCGAATGCACCAACGCTAGTTAACCAAGAGTTAACTTAACCGACAGGTTAACCATCGGTTAAGAAAAATTTCTTATGCGCCAACGTTAACCGGATGGTTAACTCCGCAACTTTAACCAAAAATTTAACCGCCGCAGTAAGGTGGGTTAACCACTGGTTAAGTGCTAGCAGAGTCAGAAGTTTATGGCAGTGATTGGGATAATGGATGCTTGAGAGAGCAATCTAATGGATGTATGAACACCGCAAAGTAGCAGCTATAGGTCTAGGAGCATATAGCATGTCTTCCAGGGCTTGGTTTCTGCTGTAGTCGTAGCCATAGCCTAGTATAATTGGATTTGAAACAAGAAAAAAATTGCAAATTTTTTTCTTGTTTTAAATTGAGTTAGAATGATCAGTCAACATTGAGTTAGAAAGCTAAAAGTGGCTGGCCTAATGTTTCTCTCCCTGGCCAGCGGCTTATTATACAGTAGGTAGCCTATCTACTGACCTGTGAAGTGCCTAAGTTACCAGTGAGGTGGAACAGTTTTTCCTTCAATATTGTAGCAAGTGGCTAGAGTTTATGTTACCGTAGCACCCATAAAAAGAATAAAGGCGGGTTCACACAGAAGCCGTCAACGTTACCGTTTCGTCGCAGTTACGTCTAACGTCAAGGTGTTCACACAGAAAATTTTAGCGGTGACGGAAGTGATTTTCTTGATTTCATCCGTCTTGGGTTGAGTTAAAATAATTTTAACTTTACGTAAGTAACGTAAGCGATTTCGAGCATTTTTTTGGTGGTTGGGGCAAACTTTGAGCCACAAAAACTGAAAATCTTGAAAAAATAATTGGTTTTAGTTGAAAAGTAGCTTTCAGCAAAAATGTTAACTGGTATCTAGCCTAGGGGTACTTCAGACTGGATTTCTTTTTTTCTGCTTGGGAAAAGAAGAGAGAATGAGATATTGAAACTATACTGGTAATTGGTACAGGGTAGGCATGTTAAATCTGAGTTGGTTGCTAGCAGCCAGTTGAGAAAGCCAATTCAATTTGGCTTTCCTTGCTCTTGTTTTGGTACAATTGGCTAAAGTTCAATTTTGAACTTCAATTGACTTGACTCTTGAAAGCTAAAATTATAAACTACTGGAAGCAATCAATTTCTACTGTAGAGAGCTTTCTCTGTTCTAATGTCTGAAAGTGGCTATTTTGCCTCTAGAGGCAAAGTAGTGTTTTTCCTTTGTTTGAGTTAGGGTTTGAGTTAGGGTTAGGGCTTGGGTTGGGATTAGGGTTAGGATTAGAGTTAGACTTTGGGTTAGGGTTTGGGTTAGCATGAGCCTTAGGGCTAATTAGGACTATTTTGCCTCCAAATTGCAAAATAACATGGGGCTATTTTGCCTCTAGAAGCAAAATAGCCACTGCCTTTAAATAACGTGGCCACTTTTGACCGTTTGGACGCTGTATCATCAATAGGCCTAGTCATGATCATACACCGTAGTGCACCGGTACTTTGTACCAGTACCGATACTATAAGTAATTTTGCAGAAACTGACTAAGGTTGATATATACTGGTATTGGAAATTGTACCAGTACCTACTAATGACATATTGGCAAACAATACAAAACAAAGCAAGGAGGTTTTTTTTTCACTCCAATTACCCACTTTAAATTCTATAAAACATAAATAAGCATTATGAACTTTATTGATTTTATTTTCTATCCAATCTGTAGTTACAGTATTTTTTTTTTTTTTAGTATGCTTAGAGTTAGAACAATTCTAATGTTGCCTTGCATTTTCTTTACATGTTGACTGTGAGTTTTGTGTATACACTGTACAAAGTGTACATATCTTTGCAACTCTTTGTTTTAATTTTGCATAGAATTATTTATCATAGAAAGTAGCAGACTGAGAAAATCTAGAAGCTGCTTTTTTAACCTGAACTTGGTGAGGTGGCAGTAGACTTAGATGACCTTTCGGTCCTTTGCTGTCTCCTCACCAAGTGACTAAATATCGCTTTGACTCTGCAAGTTTGTGTGTTGGTTTTAAAGGAATTGCATATTTCGATGCTTTGGTGATAGACCTAGAGAAAGTTGCAGTTTTTTCTTGTGATATGACGTCACTTGGTAAATAAATAAATATGATGATGATGATACTGGTCTGTGGTCATGATTATTGCCATGATGCATATAAATACTGACCAGTGATTGCTTAGCTACCAATAAATACCATAGACTCTTAACTTTTGTTTATTTTTAGGAACTCACAAGCCTATCTATTTGTTGATTTGATAATAGTCAGGTAAAGGCTACTGGTAGTTATTGTATCTGTATACTCTGCAGTTTGTTTTGTGTGCACGCTGAACAGTCACTGAAATGAAATTGTATGATGTTAGAATCATCTTGTATTCTTAGCAGTGAATCACTAGATGCCAAAAAAATAGCTGGTTTACTTAAACAGTGTTGGTACAACGCACATACAAAGTTGGCTGTGGTTTTGAATTGCATTGAGCTTTATTTGTTTTAAGCTTAATGTGGTTTGGGGTTATAGCTACTTTAGAAAATCAACGAACCAGTACCATACAATCAAATTGGAGTGGAGAAAACATACTGTACACTGGTACAGTACTGTACAAATCAAGAGTTGAGTAGTGATAGTTTCCGTACAGTTCAATTGTCGCTACACTTCACGCATATGCTAGTGCTGTACCAGTTTGTGATAGCCTACCAGTACAGTAGACCATCACTTCGCAATATAACAGATGCCGAGTACGCGAGATCGATTTCTGACAGTGCACACATACCTACGGTACATAGTGGTACTGAGCCTGGACCGCATGGGTTTGGGTTGGGTTTTTGTGCTGCTGCACTAATGATTCTGTATGTTCTAGTACTAGTAGTATGCCATATGACAGATAACAAGTGTATGATATCGGTTACCGAAACAATTCGCGATACGGTAGCGTACAAAAAAATAGACTTCTTTAAGCGTACACATACTGTTATAGCAATTTTCGATTTGATTGCGCGATAACGATTTCTGATAATAAATGCGGTAATAAACTGTATGTGCTGCATTAGATATCTTTTTCCTCACTTTCTGACCTGCTAACTGTTGTTATCGATGTTAGTCAAAAATTGCAATCACATCAGGTATTGAGAGTTAAAACATTTCAAAAAACTCAAACACTGATTTACCGCAATTTTGAGTATAAAAATTTCTAGTTCTACAGGTTTTACCAGTGCTTTTCAGTTTTTGAAGTAATTTCTGTCAGTACTCTCAGCTTTTTAAAGTCTTCTTCTTCTTACATTACTCACTATTGCAGTAAGCCTACTGATTGACCAACCAAATCTGCCAAATTCAAATTCTGCTTCAGTACGGTACCAACCTATATCTTATCTACAGATTATTTCTGAAAAACAAAATCTAGTGATTAGGCTATTTGAATTCATATCATATTGCTTACAGTAAATTTAAATTTAAGTTCTACACCACCTTAAAATTGTTCATGCAAATCTGATTTAAATGATATACAGGGTGGGCCATAAGTAGGTATACAGCATCGCTCAAAAGTGCTTCAATTTTTTTTTCCATTACGGTTCTTACTTGATTTTAAGTCATATTACAGTTCCTAGTGCTGAGCAAGTAATGCGAGGT
>CAWYPQ010000441.1:0-35154 GCA_963965965.1 Trididemnum nubilum
GGTTGTGTTTTTTATGAATATAGCTTCTTGTATCTGTGTAGCATATTCTGAATTACAAATGCGTAAAACTTTAAAACCATTCAAATCTGTATTGTTTAGCTTTCAGCTTTGGCATATTTCAAAGTGGTCACGAATTGCTGATTTTGTGGTTTGGTGGTGAAGATGTTCCGGAATTCTAGTGCCAAGATGGTCGCGCAGTCATGCCGATGTATAAAATATTCGCTTCACGCGAACAAGAAAATTTGTACACGACATTCGACAATAAAGGAAACGAAGTCGAACACTTAGGTTGTAAAATAAGATCCAGTTTTAAAACATGTATAATAAACATTAATCTCAACATTGAATTTCGCTTTAACTAGAGGAGTTGGTCCTTTTCGCAAACACTCGTGATGCTTTTCCAAAAAATGGTATTCCAATAATCCAATAATGAAAAGAAAATCGGGTTCATATTTATCCGTAGGATTGTTTTGTCGTTTTTCAAATTTTTTTATGGTGTTATTTATTTACCAATCAGGATATTCATTGTTGCGAAAAATATGGCGTAAACGCTTTAATTCCTGCACATACAATTCGGTACTCCAGCATACTGTATTTTCTTTGCACGATGCAACAAGCACATAATCAAACCAGATTTCCAAGTATTTGGACACAGTGCATTAAAATTAAGTAGCAATGAGGTATTAGTGGGTTTTCGCCAAACGCAAGCGTCATACCCAGCGCTATTCAGTTTTATTTGCACATCTAGGAAAGGCAAGTTCTCGCGATTTGTTTTCTTTGTTTCTAAGGTAAATTTAGTGTCTTTGTGATGAGAATTGAAAATATCCAAAAACTGTGTACAAGCGCTATCACCAGTGTTGGGAAGACTCAAGTCCGGGTCCGGACTCAAGTCCGACTCGAGGCCATTTTTTAAGGACACGGACTCGCACTCGCACTCGTGCCCTTGAGACTCGGACTCAGACTCGGACTCCGACTCGGACTCCGACTCGGACTCCGACTCGGACTCCGACTCGGACTCCGACTCGGACTCGTGATGTTTGTTGAATGTCTTACTACAGAGCTACTACTGTATATACCAACAAAATATAAATGTGACAAGCAATCCATCATCTTTGGCAGGGAGAGATTTCTTACCTAATTCAAAATGAAAATAATTGAATTTGGTTTTATATTTTGGTAACCGCATTTTTTTAGCGTTTAGGTGTCATTGGTTTGATCACGTTTGCTTCGATGATGCCGGTAGGTAAAATGTGCTCAAGATATCGCATGGCTGAAAAATTCTCGGAAGGTATTCACTATTCAAGTATTCGCAGGTAGTGAAGGGAGATAATTAGCTTTTATAGTCTGTGTTAAGTTATGTTAAATTTTACACTTGAGTCCTTAATGTTACAATTGAGAATGAAAACATAAAAAGAATCAGCTTGAATCCAAAAAATTGCTGATATGACTGACAAAAATTACCGTATTCAGATGATGAAGCATGAAGTGTTTTCTTGATTACTCTGCAGTGCAGGGCTGTTTAACTTTTTCTGTGTTTGGGCTTGGGTTAGGCCTTAATTTTTTAAGGTTTTGCAAAAAAAAAATTCTTTCTGTTGGTGAGTTAGTTGGTTAAAACATGAACAGGTGTATACGGCCAATTCAGTAAAAACCTATTCTTTCATTTTTCAAATTATTCATAAACCATAAAAACGTATGCACTAAATTATGTACAGATTATGACAAATGTATTTAAAACCGAGGTTCTTCTTCTGAAATAAAAATAACAATTCTAGCCTATTAGTTATGAAGCGACAAAAGATACCAAGCCATGGCGACAAGTGGCGCAATCAGTAGGGGCTAAAGGACCTTCAGCCCCCCCTTGCAAAATCACTTAGAAATAGAACCCCAAAATTTAAGGGTTTACATAACCAAACAAATTAAAAGCCCCCCCCAGCAAAATATGGTTGCGCGCTTGATCGCGAACTTAATGATCCTCAACTCTTGTCTCTACTCTGATGAAAATTATGAAGGTCTTTCTGTTATTGAACTTCAGCTGGTCGACTTTTGGCATTAGGTTACATCCAAAACTAGTCAAACTACTGAAAAAAATGTACATAAATTTGGTTCCCTCGATCAGTATTAATCGAATGCAATACTGCACGCTTTCGTCGATTAACTGATTAATACGCAACTTAAAAGTTCTGATAAAGCTCTGCTTTTTTTTGGACGCTGTGACAAATCTACTGAAATAAGCTATTTTGCTGGTTGAGCGGTAACGCGTTCGTCTCTGGAGCGGGAGGTCCGAGGTTTAAATCTTGGGCCAGTGAAATCGGACACACTGTTGCCAACGGCTCGCCACCGTTACGACATTTTTTCAAAAGAAGCTGTTTTGCCCCGGCCGCAATGACGTGGAGATGGGCCGTGCCAACTCTTTGCACACTTTGGCGTAACACAACAAGTATAAAACAAAAATTGAAAAGGGAACAAGGAGTAAAATAAAAGATTTGATTTGATTAAACTTATTTTCTTAATCTGATATCCCGGAAAATAATTAACTGCAGTAAAAAACTAGATGGAAGCTTTCTGAGTAGCAACCTCTTTGAACGACCGACGCAAAAATCTACAGATTTCAAAAAACAAGTGTTCTAGCTTAAGCCATTCAAAAATTAGATTTTTGGGGGTCCACAGAGTTGGCACCCCCAAACTATGTCAAAATATTTGTCTGCTAAGTAGCTGCTGATATCATAAAAAAAACTAGCTCCCTAGCTTGAGCTGTTCAAAAAATTCATTTTTGGAGGGTCAATTTGGGGGAGTCCCCGGGGAGATTGGTACCCCCAAACTACGTCAAAATATTGTGTGTTAAATATCTACTGATATCAAAAAACCCTGTCACCCTAAGTTAATCTGTTCAAAAAAATTGATTTTTGGGGGTCCATTTTGGGGATCCCCGTAGGGGTGGCACCCTTCAAAGTATGTCAAAATATTTGTCTGTTAAGTATTTGCTGATATCAAAAAAAACTAGCGCCCTAGTTTGAGTGGTTTTCATTTTGTTCATTTTCAAAAAATTCAGTTTTTGGGCCCAATTTTGGGAGGGTTCCCAGGGGAGTTGCCCCAAAATATTTAGGGAGAAAAAATTGCGCTTGCAACTCAACAACTTTACACAACAATTAGATTTCGATTTGTTTTTGGTTCAGGAGAAGAAAAGCGTACAAGATTTAGGAAGAAAAAAAAAGAAAAACAAAGGAAAAAAAAAAAGAAAAAAACCTCATCGCGGCCAAAAGTGTGTTAGTTGGAATTAAAAGGTAGCTTAAGACATATAACCGTGTGAAATATTTTTTGTCGTACTTAAGCCGTTTTTGAATGAGACCGCTTTTTACGCCAAACTTACGGGGCGGTTTTTGGGTCCTAAAACCAAAGTCAGGTTGCTAATTGCCTCAAAATTTGATACGAACATGCGAATCAATAGTCTCACACTGCTGTCAAACTTTCATGTACCTAGATCAAACCGTTCTCGAGTTATAAGCAAAAGTCTGAAACTTCGCACTCATTAGTTTGAGTATGGCCAAGCAAAAACAAAAAAACACTCAACGCGAGCGTCGGTCGTTCCAATAACTTACAAAATTCTTTGCACATTCAAACTACAATATAAGAGGGTTTCACGTAACCTCACTCGCATACTTTTACTGAAAAAACTTTGTCAAAACTGAACTGGCTGAATAAAATATACAGCTATAAAAGAAGAAAAAATTCGAATATCGACTTACTCAGCCATGAGGAGTTTCGCAAACTCTGGTGTAAATTAACCCTATATATACCGGGTTATTTTTACACCCTATTTGTACAGGGGTGGGGGGGGGCAATTTGCCCCTCTATCTAAAAACTGCTTAGTATGTGATAGAAGAAAGATTTTTTGCATGTTGAAGCTATTTTTTGTAAAATTTTTAAACATAATAATTCTGAGGTTGTGACGTCACGCATACAATGATGACGTCATCAAAACCAGTAAATCGTTCTAACAACATGCAAAATTGTCTAAATGTTGCGAAATATTACTTTCAGCAAGGACTTTTGTTATTTCAAAGACATCTCTGATAAGGTCACAGCAGATGATGACGTCACATGCATAATGACATCATCATGCATGATGATGTCATCTTTAATACATTGTGTATCATTTGTAATTTTTTGTAACTGAGATATTGTACAATTCACAAAATTTTACAATATTGCAGTATTATTTTCACTATATCATTCAATAGCTGATGAAAATAAATACTTTTTTTATGCAAATGCAATTTATTTCGAGAAACAGCAGAAAAAGCAATATTTTTGAATTATGACGTCATCAATGACGTAATGATGATGCAATGCATTTATCAGTAAATAAAATATTTTATTTCAGCTAAAGATTAGCATTGATAATGAATACGCAGTACAATGAATAGAATACGCGCTCTGATAAGCATGCATTGTGCTCAAAATTGCATAAAACTCCTTGAGTGCCTCTAACAAAGGCAAAAATGACGTCACTGCCGGTTGTCCGGCTGACCCCAAAATTTCTCAAAACGTGTGTTAAAAAATTTGCTTTAACGTCAGGGTGCATCAACGCAAAACTTTTCTTTAGTTTAGGAGCTATATTAAGATAACTAAGAGGGGGAAAATTTGCCCCCCCTCCGGCACAAACAGGGATACGGCCGAAGTAGACGACTAAACTTTATTTGCAAGAGCTCTTGCGAAAGCGTTAACCCGTTTCTTACCAATGTTACCATTTGAGAACATAGTTTCAAATTTTATTTTCTGTGACTCCTAAGTTATGTAAGGGTTTAAAACTAAGTGGGATAGTTTTGAAAATTAATTTCGATAATGTTGCTCGGCAATTCTGAGAAAATTTTACAAAAAAATTGAACTTTGAAAAGTGGTGAAAACAGGAGGTTTAAGGTTGCACGATTTGGTGACGTATAGAACTAAGGGCGAGAAATGTTTTAAATGCTAAGACTGTGTTTTGCACTTTTGATGAAGACATGGCTTCATAAAATCATTTTCTTTGTAATTATTTTTAAGTTACTGTCAGAAAATTAGTTTCGAACTCATTTGTTCCCATTTGGGAACATTGGCGGTTTTACAGCATGCAAGTTATACTGCATATAGTTTTACGGGAAGAGAGAGTAACAATCCTGAATAGACTGCTTTTTATAGATTTTCAGAATTATGACTTAGCGTAGTTTGGTCACGCTACTGTACGTATTGTTTAGATAAGAGTAAACTACAAAAATTGCTTATTTCGCTGTACTAGAAAGCCCATTATTGGAACGACAGGCGCTCGGGTCGCGTGTTTCTTTTGTTTTTACTCGGATAGTTTCAAACTAACGAGTGCGAAGTTTCAGACTTTTGCTTATCTCTCAAGAACGGTTTGGTCTAGCCACATGAAATTTTGACTGCAGTTTGAAGTTAACGAGTTAATGTATGTTTGTACCAAATACCGAGGCAATAAATCAATTGACTTAGGCTTTAGGAATCAAAAGCCCCGCAAAAGTTTGGCGTAAAAAGCGGTCTCATTCAAAAACTGCTCAAATACGGCAAAAAATATTTCACGTGTTATATGTTTTAAAATACCCTTCTATTCCAACCATTTTGGCCGCGATGAGGTTTTTTTTTTTTTTTTTTCTTCCTAAATCTTATATGCTCTTCTTCTCCTAAACCACAAAACATAGAAATTTAATTTTAGTGTAAAGTTGTTGAGCTGCAAACGCAATTTGGTCTGCCGAAATTTTTTGGGGCCACGGCAGCGGGAACTCCTCTAAAAATGAGGACCCAAAAAATCAATTTTTTGAATGGCTCAAGCTTGGGTGCCAGTTTTTTTTATGTCAGTAGATGTTTGACGTATGTTTTTGACATAGTTTGGGGATACCACCCTCCCAGAGAGACCCCACATGGACCCTCCAAAAATCAATTTTTGAACGGCTTAAGCTAAGGTTCCGGGTTTTTTTGTATATGCAGATGCTTAACAGACCAATATTTTAACTTGGTTTGAGGGTACCTCCAATGTTTCCTCTAATTTTTTGTAGTCTGTGTTTGCAGAAGTTTTGGTGGGTGTGCGCACTTTTCTTGAAATGACTAATATGTGCAATACTTGAGCTACAATCCATGTGCAACAATGTGTCTGCTAACAATATGCCTGTGCGCAGTCTCTGAAAGCTGTGTGCGCGCGCACATGCGCACGGCTTAGAGGGATTACTGGGTACCACTCCCCAGAGACCCCTCCAAATCAGAGACGTAGCCAGAGGGGGAGCAGGCAGGGCAAGTTCCCCCCAAATTTTACTTTGCCCCCCCCAAATAATTTCAGTTGAATGTTATTTTTAACAAAATTTCATGCCATTTGTGCCTAAATACGTTACTTTGCCCCCCCAAATTTTTTTGCCCCCCCAAATTTTTTCTTCCCTCCAAATTCCGTTCTGGCTACGTGCCTGCCCAAATGGACCCCAAAAATCAATTTTTTAAACGACTTAACGTAAGGTGCCAGTTTTTTTTATATCAGCATATACTTAGCTCAGACAAATATTTTGATGGGGTGTGACATTTTCCCGATTCTACAGCACAAGGAAAATGCAAGGTGTGGCGGAAAAACACTCGTATCATGTGCATAAAATGCAACAAGCATTTACACAGATCAAACGCTGCCATGTGATGGGAAATGTACCATGTATCACGAAGTTAATTGCTCTGATTGTTTTGTATCGAAATAAACAACTTTGAATTGGTTTCAAAAGTTAGTGCTGAAAACCGCCAATGTTCCCATTTGGGAACATAGTCATATCTCGTAAACGATAAATATTTTTGGCAAAATTTTTTTTGGCCTCTTATGCAACTAAATTCACGCCTTTTCTTGAAGTTTTGTCACAATTTGACTTTCATAACATATAGCGGTAAATACGGGTTAATGCAACTTTTTTCTGTGTGTAAAGGGCCTAGTTAGAAGACTGTGCAACGCTTTCTGAAACGTTGCACAACCAGCTTCTTGCGGAATTTTTGAAAGCGTTTGTCCATATTGAAATTACTTTGACCAAATTTTAAATTTCACTTTCCGGTCAAATTTTCGAACTTTTCGAACTTGTGATTTTCAGTTTTCGTGAACTCGGACTCGGAATCGTGGCGTTCGCACTCGGACTAGTGATCTTGAGTTTTGGTGGACTCAGACTCGGACTTGCAGCTTAAGGACTCGCACTTGGACTTGTGAAAGTGGCAATAATCCCAACACTGGTTATCACTATCAAAAACAGCATAAAGATTATAGGCCTACTGTATATGTACAAAAAAAGCAAATGGTACTCAATGCAATTCGCTTTCTTTTAGCAGTCTGATAGCAAACATGGCGACGATTTTAATTAATTTTCAGCAAAAATTTGTATTAGTTAGAAGTTTGCAACATTTTGCCTGTAAATTTCTGAACCACAAAAAATTTCTCGCACGCTCAAAGAGTGCTTCAAGATCCTCTTTAAGTTGGCTAAAAAATGCGACGTTGTTTTACTAGAACTGCTTTCGGCAATCGCTCGAAACAATTTAGCGAGAAAGAATGACGTTACGGATTTCGCAAGGCTTTACATACACGTGCAAAAATGACCTCTTACGTTTAGCGAGTATTTTGTTCGGTAGTGCCTCTTAAAAGAACTTGTTAATTAAAGCGAACAAAGAAGTTTCTGTCATGTGGGCCCAGACCAATTCCGAATTAAGATCAGGTAATTTCAAAACATACTTGATTGCATTTATTAGGTGAATTATGCTACCGTTATTATAGCTGGTTTTATCAGTCAAATCTGTAATTGACTTTTTTTTATGTCATTGCAAACTTCATTAATCTAAAGTAACTTATTTAAAAAGTTGCTTCAAAAGACCAAAATCCATGGCAGCCACTTATTAATAGTCAAACTCCTTTAAAATTCTGCAGTATTTTGTTTTGACATAAGTAATTAAGTATATAGGTGCCAGATATGGGTTGGAAGATATCAACCGGCACATTTCATCACCACAAGCGATGTACTTTCTGCAGAATCACCACTCAAAAACATTAGACGCCATCATGGTTTAGCATGAGCTATGCTTTTGCCCTCGGAAATCTTACTAAGCCTTAAAATGGTCTTACTGCTTTAAATTGATGTGCTGTTTTGTTGCAAATTTATCCTCTTGTCATTGGACAGCGTCAGTCGCTAACTATAGGACGATCCGCACACGTTCATTGCATAGACTACTTCGTGCTTAGAGGAATCCACACCTGCTTAGAAGTTTCCAGTGAAATTCTTTAAATTTTTGTCCATTGAATTTGCCGCTTTTCAAAGCCACCAAGCAAAGATAATCATCGTAAAGCGTCTTATCCGTGGATATAACAAGTTGATCAGGGTAGCGGTTGAACCAAGCCCTTGCAATTAAGGTCGTCTTAAAAACGATGCCTTTACCAATTCGACCACGCTGCCGACCAAGAAAAGTATTGCCGAAATATAAACCGAAAGTATCAGCGCAAAATAAAAGCATCTCATAATTCTCATTTATGCCTTTTTCTCGCACCTTTTTTAATTGAAGCTTTCACGCAATACCATTTAAAATAAGTTTTAGTAAGACTTAATTACTGAGCTACCATATTTTAATATTTTTTAAATCTTTAGTTTCGTTGGAGTATTTTTATTATAAACTAATCAAATAATAATGTTGTCCTCGAGCCACAAACTGACCGACTTCGAAATCAAGTCCAATAAGGACTTCAAAAAGTGTCCCCGAGGCCAAAACCGTCACCGTGGATTCCAGCAGAATTACTGTACTACAAGTGAATCAAGTTAGTGTTCGGTAAATTACAAATTTTCAATACAATAAAAAGCTATACTAACCTTAAATAGAGCAAAAGAATAATCCCCCAAGTTACAACAGTGGCTCCTAATATCCCAATAACTATAATTCCGGAATTTTTTTCATTATGTTTTGTTGCGAATTGATTTGTTTGAGTGTCAAAAAATCTGGTGTGATTATTCGAATTGGAGAGTTCAGTGTTTCCGGTTGTTGCAGTGGTTGAGGAGATTGCGGTGATTGTGGTGGTAATTGTGGTTGTGATGGTTGTGCTGGTTGTAGTGGTTGTAATAGTTGTAGTGGCTGGGGTGGACGTGATGGGCGTTAAAGACTCTAAAAAATAATTACTGCAATTGTTTAAAGTTATTGAATTTTTCCTAGACATGAAAGCATTTATAAGAATCAAAATGTGCTTAGTATATTGTGTAGTAAAGTTCACTTTTCGTTCCAGTATCGGATGGAGAGCCTATTTGCGACCCCACAGGACAATGATGACTTTGGCAAGGTAGTTTAGAACCAAAATTCCCTATTCATCTACCAGCTGTTAACAATACCCAAAGTATGAGATAAGTTTATGGGCGACTAGTGTTGTAAAAACCGTTGTTTCTTGTAGTTGTTTTTTTTCTGTTGTTTTATATGTTTGTGTAGTTTTTACATGATTGAGAAGATATATGTCTTTTCAAGATTTGGTTAGCAACTTTGCTTTATTTGAGCAACATAAACCTAACGATTGCTTGCTGAGAGTGAAATGAGGAAATTTCGCAAGTTATGGTGGAAGTGGTAACTGTGCTATTTTCTTACTCACTGATTGGTTTATTTCACAGCATTCTGCTGTGGCATTGCTCAGGATGGTGAGAGCTGGGGCGGATTTTTGTGGTGTCACCCATTACTGCATAGTTTATAGAAGCTGAAAAAGGTTATTTTTTAACCATTACGGTAGTACTTCATTACTGTACATAGCGGTTGTTATTTGGCTAGCTCAACAATAGGGTGTACCAATTTGGGGTGAATGTCACCGATTTTCATAAAATCTTCCAAAAAGTTGCCAAACCACCCAACTAAAGATTGCGTGAAGTTTGAGAGTTACCAGATATAGTTTGACGGTGGTTTACCCACAATTAAGGTTTTTTTGCTAACGCGCGAAGAGTTTTACCACCTTTATGCTTGTATCTCCTTATCTATTGGTGGTACCGGTACAAAGTTATGTTATAGCTCAAATTTGAGCAAAGGCCATGTTTGATATATTCCGAAAAAACTAAGTTTTTTAATAATTTTTTTAATAGGTCAAAAACCAGGGTGTCGAACCGTTTCAAATAGCGGTTTGGGTTCAGGTTTAGCTCCTGCTTTAAATATTTTAGTGGTTCAGGTTTGGTTCGGGTTCACTTGAGCACCATTTTCGAGGTTCAGGTTTGGTTCAGATTCACTCAAGCAATATATTACTGGTTCAGGTTCGGTTCGGGTTCATTGACTTAAAATTTAACTGTCGTTACTCGTTTCGTCCAGAAAAAAAAGGAGAAATTGCTGATTCTGTTGATGATCACCACTGCTCTTATTGTGCGTGTACCAACGCCAGCGGCATCCGGATATGGAAATATATATTCTTACTTTTGTTAGGGGTTCAGGTTCGGTTTGGGTTCACTTGAGCACAATTTTGAGGGTTCAGGTTTGGTTCAGGTTCACTGAAGTAAAATTTTGCTGGTTCAGGTTCGGTTCGGGTTCACCAAAACGAAACGGTTCATTTGGGTTTACGGTTCGGGTTCAGGTTCGGTTCGACACCCTGTCAAAAACAATAGAATAATAGCAATGAGCAGCAAAATTAAAGTCATTCTAATCATTCATTTACATTCATTTCAGTTAGTCTGAAGTTAACATGACTATAATTTATGCAATACCTGAAGAGGCCTGATGAAAGGCAAAAAAATTTGTATTTTTAACTGCAAACAAATCATTAGAATTACTTGGTCTTGCTATTCATTGCAATCATTTGACTAAATAAAATTTCTACTTTACCGAAGATATATTTTAAAACATTAGAATCTTGAGCGCACAAAACATCAAAATACATCAATACGAAAACTCCAATCTGCTAAAGTAAGTAACTTATCTGCTTCACTACGATTTAGTAATATGAATGCTGGTTAAGAATGCTGGTTCCTTTCCATGCAGCAATTCAAAAAAGGTTTATGACTCCGATCCAATAAAATGTTTGAGACGTTTTGCCCCAAATCTTCTGTTTCAGGCATTTATTGTCAATCAGAACGGATTTGGTTCTGATATTTAAGTATTGCATTTGCCATTTCGTTTTTATTACGATCTGCTATCCCGGCGCTAGCCTAAGCCAGCGGCACAAGACGTTCACTCAAGTATCAAAGATGGTCATTGAGTTTAACATACCATT
The DNA here is from genome assembly GCA_963965965.1 of Trididemnum nubilum. NCBI lineage: Eukaryota > Metazoa > Chordata > Ascidiacea > Aplousobranchia > Didemnidae > Trididemnum > Trididemnum nubilum. The sequence goes on from CAWYPQ010000441.1 coordinate 11,207, forward strand.
TTAATCGCTCCTGGTCTCAAACTTTAGTTTTTGCTGCGCCAATCAGTTTCAGCAAATCCAGAGGGTGAAAAAACGAGCGGTCGGGCCGGTTAAAATTTATTTCAAACTTTATGCATTGTCAAATGTTTATTACAATAAATAGTAATTTCAGCAGTTTCAACAAATCCAAAAACTAAAGTCAGAGGCTAGGAACGATTAAAATGGTGGAAGCTGCCTATGTTAAACTCAATGACCATCTTTGATACTTGAATGAACGTCTTGTGCCGCTGGCTTTGGTTAGCGCCAGGATAGCAGATCGTGATAAAAACGAAATGGCAAATGCAATACTTAAATATCAGAACCAAATCCGTTCTGATTGACAATAAATGCCTGAAACAGAAGATTTGGGGCAAAACGTCTCAAACATTTTATTGGATCGGAGTCATAAACCTTTTTTGAATTGCTGCATGGAAAGGAACCAGCATTCTTAACAAAGTTCAGAAGTGGTCAATTGAAAATAAATTCATACTTGTCGCTGAAGGAAGTAGTTCTGCCCATTCGGGTGGTTAATTACTGCGCAGAGAGATCTCTCGGGCTGGTAACTGATTATTATGTTGATAGGATAACCAGATCAGAAGAACAAAAATTCCATCTCTACCAAATGGTTATCGAGCTGAGATCAAGGATGAAGAAAATAGGTGAGAAGAAGGGACTTTCAAGGAAGTAAACTACTTGTTTTAGACCGTGAATATGACCATTGGTGTTTTAATAAATTTTTGTTTGCTAAATATTTTACCGCCAGATATTACTAAATCATAATGAAGCAGATAAGTTACTTACTTTAGCAGATTGGAGTTTTCGTATTGATGTATTTTGATGTTTTATGTGTTCAGATTTGTTATGTTTTTGACTTATCACAAAAAGATATTGAAAAATTTAGTTTTTTCAAAATATCTCAAAAAGTAAAGCTTTTAGACCCAATAAATGTATTACAAACTCATAAGAACATGGCCTTTGCGCAAATTTTGAGCTGTAACACAACATTGTACCACCGATATAAAAGGAGATACAAGCATAAAAGCGGTAAAACTCCTCGAGCGTCAGCGAAAACCCTTGATTGGGGTTGAACCATCGTCAAACGATATCCGGTGACTCTCAAATTTCATGTGATGCTTACTTAGTTGGGTGGTTTGGCAAGTTTTGGAAAATTTTGTAAAAATAGGTGACATTCACCAAAAAATTGGTACACCTTACTCAACAAATTCTCAACATCATTAGATAACGTAAAAGTGTGAGCAATTGAGCAGCACCATGGCAGCACACGTTTAGTATCAGGCGCGTAACCAGAAATCTGCAATGGGACGAGCGACTGTTTTGGGGGTTTTGGAAGTTCCACCGGAGGCCATTGGGGGCTTGGGGGCAGAGCCCCCAGAACTCGAAAAAGGTTATTTTTTTTCAAAAATATCATAGTTTTAGGTTGATTTTGGTAAACGTTTATGCTGTTAAAACATGGCATCAGTGCCCTCATGATAGAAACTTCCTTGTTTGCTTTAATTTACGAGTTTTTTTTGAGAGGCGCTACCGAACGAAATACTCGCTTAACGTAAGAGGTCATTTTTGCACGTGTATGTAAAGCCTTGCAAAATCCGTTACGTCATTCTTTCTCGCTAACTTGCTTTGAGCGATTGCGGAAAGCAGTTCGAGTAAAAAAACGTCACATTTTCCTCGCCAACTTAAAGAGGATTTTGAAGTACTCTTTAAGCGTGCGAGAAATCTTTTTGGTCAGAAATTTAATGGCGAAATGTTGAAAACTTCGAACCAAAGCGAATTTTTGCTGAAAATTAATTAAAATCGTCGCCATGTTTGCTATCAGACTGCTAAAAAAAAGCGAATTGTATTGAGAACCATTTGCTGTTTCGACTGATAAAGAAATGTTAAGTAGTGCCAGTTGACTAAAATTGCAATACATTCCTTTTATAAGAATGATTTTTTAAAACACGAGGCTATTTTTGCTCAAAATATAAGAAAAAATTAAAAACAATGCCAGCCTCGGCAGCAAAATAAACCAAAAACAAAAAAATTCAAACTAATCAAAGAAACTAAAATTTGTGCTGATTTAAAGCGATACAATTTCAGTGATTTTCTTGTACTTGCAAGCAAAATTGCAACTATTCAAGATTATAAAGCTCTGTTGCTCTGCGCAAGTAACTGAAAATTTTTTTGGCAGTTGTTCAACTTGAAAAAATCTTGCTTTTTTGCTTTTGCAATTTTACGATGCTGCAAAAGCAAGAAAAAAGCCTTCACTTAAGCAGACAGAGCAATAGGAATTAAAAAGTGTTTCAAACATGCCCGCTAAAATTGACATCGATGCTCTCAAAAGTTTTACAAAATCAAGAACAAATGAGATTGAATATCGGCAAAAAATTACAAACAGCCAGTCTCAACTCAAGATTTACCGGTTCTTAAAGGGAAGATTGTACTTCGACTTGCACACTTTTGAAAAATTTTGAAACCTAAAGACCTAAAGTTACTGTTAACGTATGAGTTTACCCACCAACAACCTCAAGGGCGCTTTACGTCGTTTAAAAAAATTATGGTATGGAAAAAGTTGTTCTTATTTCACATTGATCCAAAAATATAACTAAATTCTGTCGTTCATTTACTAATTATCATCAGTTGAGGAATTTGCTTGCATAGAATGATAACGCATATGTTATGGTATCTTTTTCCATAACAATGTAGTACGTACGGTACGCTTGAACGCATTATTTTGAAGTAGAAATGCATCTGACGTCACAATCAAAGTATTTATTACGTACTAACACAAGTAACGAACATCTCGCAAAGAAATTCGAGCGAATTGTTTTAACGTGTGTTGGGCGAAACGGCGCAGAAATTGCAGTTTGTCTACGAAGATATTTTGTTCGTTAGCGCTTTTCGCTTTTTAGCGAGCGAGAATGGCCTTAACGAGCTCGATAGCACGTTCTGTCATGTCCTCCCAGGTTTGGAAATTAGCATAGAAATTAGCTGGTGGCATAGAAATTACCAAACACTTGATTAGACTCAGGCGCGTAGCCAGAAATCTGTAATGGGGGAGAGAGGGCTGTTTCGGGGGTCTGGAGGCGGAGCCCCCAGCGCTCAAAAATTTTGTATTCTTTGGCAAAAATAACTTAATTTTAGGCCTATTTTGATTAAAATTAATGCTTTTAAAATGTGGTATGTAAGTTAGCGGTGCAAGAACATTATTAAACTGGTTGCATAAATGGGCAATGGGTATGTCGGAGGTGGCCAGCGGTAAAATTTGTATGGTAAAATTTGAATGGTAAGTAACTAATGCTGAAATAGCCTCCACTCTCTTATTCCTGATTTGTTTTTTTTCATAAAAGTTATTTTCTTCAGCATGTTTTAACAAACGATCAATTTGGCTGTTAGATTTAGCGATTTTTCAAGGTTTTTACTAATAAGTGAGTTTTATTCTTTGACAAATTAGCGCCCCTTCTCTAAATTAGCACTTCTGTGACAGTTTTTCAAAAATACAGGTTTTTAGCATGTTTTTTTTAGGAAAATACAGGTTTTTAGCATTTCTGTAACGGTTTTTTTTTTGCACTGGAATGGACTAAAAAGTGATTTGAAGCATGTTTTGAAACATATAATCGGGGTATGGGAGCTAATTTGTCAAAAATAAAACTCCCAAATCAATAAAAACTTTGAACAATGGCCAAAAATAAGCAATCAAATTTGATCGTTAGTGTAAAAATGTTGAGCATAGGTTTTGTCAATAAGTATATTTTAAACTCCGGAAGGAAGGGGTCTATTCAGTATTATAGTTAATTACCAATCAATTTACTCAAATATTTTTCCATTAGATCCCCCAGTTATTTTTTTCTATAAAATGTTTTTATGCTGGAGAATCCGCCCCCAGACCCCCGTGCTCCCAACGGCGGCTTGGGTTTCACCCCAGGCCCTCAAAACATTCACCCCATTGCGAATTTCTGACTACGTGCCTGGTGTTTTTATTGCTGTTATGTTATTTTGTGTTAACTGATTTTGTGGCTCGCTGGTGTTTATAGTTTTCCGCAAGCGGCTCTTTCTTTAAACAAGCTTGCCCACCCTTGTCATAGCCTATCGAAACGTTGGCGAAAAAGTTTTCTGCCCCACCAGTTGAGCTACTAAACTTGATTTAATTTTCAATGATATTAATCAAATTATAGTTTTTTTGTTGTTTTTTTTTTGTTCAATTGGTATCATAATATTTTTTCGATCATTTTGTTGATTGCATGTTTGTAAAACCAATAGTTTTTGTTTTGCTAATTCACTTTATAAAAGTTTCGTAGTCGTTTCAAATTATTATAAAAAGTTTCAGTCGTAATAAATTTTGGGAGGCTTTTGGGGATCTAGGGGAAAAACTTACAGCCGCAAAATAAATGGGTTTGGGGAGGCAGCCCCAACGTTTAGAGGCATTTTGCGATTCTTTTGCAAAAAGCACTTAATTTCAGGCTTATTTTGATTAAAATTAAAGCTTGTAAACACCGCACATAACAGCATTGCAAAGCATGATTAAAATGGCTGCTTTAGTAGCTAAGCTAACGATGGCTATGTTAGTTAGTAGAAAATTACTCTCATCCTAATTCCAGCCCCGACACAAATCGGTAAATCTAAAACCTCGCAAGTTTTAAGGCCCGTTTGAACAGAGCGCGAACCCAATTTGTCCCATTTATTTTATTTTAGAGAGACACAGAGCCCATTTATTTTATTTTATCTTTTTAAACAGAGTAAAAAATTTCATATTGGAAAGAGAGTAGCAAAAGTTTCTTCTTACTAAAGAAAGCACCCTGATTTACCTTGATTGGATAGTTTTCCTGGCTGAATAATTTGTGATGTTGGTTTTACACAGACTCAGTTGTCTTCGGCCAACTCTGTCGGTCCTCCGATGAATTATTTTCATAGCTGTGTGATTGTAATTTTGTTCTTGTGTGTGTTGGCGTGCATTGTTACACTTGTTTATTTATTGGCATTTCTTCTGAATTTGCTGCGCTATTTTTCATTTGTGCTGAGTGGATCCGGTTTGTGTGCTATTAAAATTTTACACTGAAGATGAGAGGTTGCAAACTCGACGACCTCAATTTTTTTAGAAAGAGCCCGATTTATTTCGAGGAATTGGCCGATGATCTTTTCGCAACCTCTCATCAGAAATGATTATTCTGTATTTTTTTGCTTCATCTTGCTGCAGAAAAATGAAAGTTCATAATTGAACATTAAAGAACCATCACTCGTGTCCTAAATTTTACTGGTTCTTAAACCCCCCCCCAAAGGAGTACATTTTTAAAGGAGATATTTTGACCGACAGAAAAAAAGTTTAGTTATGTGAAAAGCAACGAAAATGATATCATGAGACAAAAACGCTTAAATTTTTTTTCTTTTTTATCACAAAACTACCGTAGCAGCGATGTTAGCATAATCGTTTAATTTTACTTACAGCTGGAATTAAGGGATAGAGAAAACGAGCTGTTGGCCGGTTGAAATTAATTTCAAACTTTAAGCAGTGTCAAATGTTTATTGCAGTAAATAGTTCGCCAAAAACTTTTAAAATAATCTTTTTTGATGAATTTATATGCCCGCATATTACGTGATGTAGCTGCTTTGAATTACAGTACATAAGTGTTCTATTTGTCCGTATTAGTGCAGTGACGTAGGTATACTTCGTGATGCAGCCTAAATTGAGAGCGCTGATTGGTGAACATAAAAACCGTCGCAAACGCCGCGTAAAAATTTGCTCTGGAAGCAATTTAGGGCCTGTTTGGGAAAGCGGCGCAAACGAGATTGTTGCAACATTGGTCTCGGAAGAAAGGTCGTAATAAAATAAAATAGACTCGTTTATGCAGAGTAGAGATAGTGCGGTCTACAAAACTTTTGTTCGCAAATTGCACCGCACCACTTAATTCTATCCGCATACCGCACTGCACCGCAAAAAGTTTGTGAACTAGTTACACCGCACCGCAAATACTATCGCAAATTAAGATATATATAATGGTTAACAATATTGCTTAACAACAATACTGTATCTTACTGCACGTAAAATTACAAACCAAACAGACTGGCACCCCATGGTCCACCTGATGCTAATCAAACAATAGCTTCAGAAATGACTTGGTCTAAATTGTTGCTTAACTACACAAGCCCATTAATTCAACCCTTGATAATAGGTCTCAGTTCAATTTTAAACAAAAAATTTTCTCAATCATGAATCAAACCATGGACATTATGTTTGGAATAATGAATGTATCAGCACTTCCACTTTAGAAGTTCCAACGCCGCAGTTTGCTAGCTGCATTTTGCATTCATGCAAACGGTACCATTAAAAGCACAGTCACATCTGACATCATTCTTAGGCTAGCCAGAGTAAGTCTGAGTGATGCTTGATAAGTTACAGTGCACATAAATCTGTCCTTTAATTGTAATTTTACACCACACAACTGACAAGTATATACATTCTAAGTTTCATATAAATTTACCGTAGCTTAAAATTCTATAACTGGTCTTGCATGAACAACGCTAGCTCAAAGTTTCTTAAGCTTAAGGTGAAGAATTGTTATGCAAAAGTAGTTTTATCACTATATCTTATTTTTTGTTACTCGTGCAGTATCACGCGGCACATATGATAATATGATATGGGAATAGGCCTGCTAGTAATTATAAATGAAAAAGGTGGTTTAAGGTTAAGCACTCTGTGCTTTTTTTGCACCATCCGTCAATGAGCATTGACATGTTGACATTGAATCAACATTACAAGCAATTATTGCTAACTATGGTATCTATGTCTATTGCAAATTTGTAATTGTAGTTACATTTTATTCACCAAGTAGCCTTGGCCAGGAGAAAGCGAAGAGACCTATCGGTCTTCGAGTCAAGCTGCAACCTGCCCACCTGTCTACCACACACGGTGGAGGCTTCACACTGTACCTTTAATCGCTGAACGTCAAGCAGGAAGGCTGTGAACATAGGCGTAGCCAGAATTTTTGATTGAGGGGGCCCAAACTACAAATCACATGCAATGACGTCATAAAAAGTTTTTGAAAAAGTTACTTTTTATGGGGCGAAGATATCATAGAATGGAAGATCTGAAGCCGTAGCCTGATGGCACTTAACCAGGATTTTGGGAAAGGGAGAGGGCAAAAACTAATAGTTAAAAAGTGTAAATGACTAACTTAGAAGACGTGTTGAGTAAGCTAGTGTACTAAACGTATCACAGACGGGGGTCTGGGGGCGGAGCCCCCAGTTTCTGGGCGATTTTTGTAAGTTTTCGAAAAAAAAAACTATTTAAATCCAATTGGATCACATTTTGCACCAGTTCAGAGCCATTTCAAAGAACTAGATTTTTAACAATTCAAAGCCAATCGAAAAAATTTAGTTCTACAATCCATCTTGTGCAATTAAATCCCAAAACACGTTTAGAATCTTGCATTATGGTGTAAAATTTTAATTGTAAGTGATTTGGTCTATAGGGGGAAGTAAGGCACATCGCCTCATGCAATACCTTAGCAGTAAATAATAATCTTCTCGAAGATATTCCTTGGAATTTTTGTTTCGTCATGAAGTTTACCCGTTATAGAAGTACATGTACGGCCAAAGGGCCCAGGCCCCTTCACTTGAAATTTAGTAGTTTGTTCAAAGGGCATTTTACCTAGCTATTTTTTTAAAGTATTTTGTGCGTAAAAACTGGCGAGGTGGAGGTGAATTGTTATTGAAAAATGGTACAATAGATGGTTACGCTTACTAAAGATGTTTTTATCGGGCCGGATTTACATTGCGCAGGGCCCATGACACTTAGGGGATTTTTACAACATCTTCCTGCCAAACATAAATGAAGAACAAAAAAAGTCCTACTATCTGAGGCAGTGGCGTCGCTGGATGGGGGGCGGCCCGCCCCGGGTGTCACCATTTTGGAGTGACACCATATTATGATGTGAAACCATAACTCCACCGATTTGTGGTAAATACCTTACTTTTTTCACTTTATTTGGTCGTCCCCATCCTCATTTGAACTAAAAACCCACTGATTTTTAGGCGAAGACCTTTTTTGGGGGGGGTACCTATTTTTGGTACGAAAAAGGGTGCCACCACGAAATCCCGCCCCGGGTGCCTCCATTTTTAGATCTGAGGGCAGGGCCCTGGCACTGAGCCATATGGCAAACACGGCGCTGGTTATTGCATTAAGTTCGTAAAAAGTTTAGATGAGGGCCTGAGGTAGCAACTTTTAGGACAAAAACTTTTGATTTCACCCTGGTTATACGTTTAAATTGGTGGGAAAAAATTGAATTAAGGGGGTGCGCCGGGACCCTGGCCGTCAATATTATTTATTGTTAATTACTGTTGTACGCGTGTATTGATGTACGCAAAGATGTTAAAAGAAACTGAAAATGAAGAAACAAGGGTTTTCTGTCAAATTTTTGTCATTGGTGGCATTTTGATTAAGGGGGCCCGGGTCTCATGGGCCACCCCCTGGCTACGCCAATGATTTTGAGACAAGATCGCTCCCCTAATAAGTTCTTTCATAAAACAAAAACATTTAAATCAAAATTAAACTAACTTTTTTCCAAAACGTGGAGGACTCAAGTCAAGTCACTTGACAGTTTTTTGAAACCTCCAAGAATTGCATGACATTATTATGACGTGCACTTGTGGTCCTCATTATTGTTGCTTACTTTTGTACGCTTAAATCCTAAATTAAAAAACTGCAATTCCGGACAGGGACAACACACTGGCTATGCTCTTTTTATATTTATCAGTGATAATATTTCAATTGAGGGGGTTGCATTACCGCTTGTGTTATGGCATTAAGTTCATAATAACGTTAGACGTGGGCCTGGGGTGGCAACTTTTAGGTCAAAACTAGATTTTTCACAGGTTTTGCATATAAATTGTTAAAAATTTGAATTAAGGGGCTCCTGGCCAGAAAACCTTGGGCGTCAGTCAGGGGCCTTGGGGCTCCCTAGTTGCCAGTTAGAGGCCCCGGAGCCCCTTGGTTGTCAGTTAGGAGCCCCAGGCCCCCTGGTTGTTAATTAGGAGCCCTGAAGCCCACTGGTCGTGAGTTAGAGCCCCAGGGCCCCTTGGTCATCAGTTAGGCACTTAGGGGCCCCCTGGTTGTCGTTTAGGGGCCCTGGGGCCCCCTGGTAGTTAGTTAGGGGTCCTGAAGCCCCTGGTAATCAGTTAATGGCCCCCAAGGCCCTCTGTTCGTCAATTAGGGGCCCCCTGGTTGTCGGTTAGGGGCCTGGGGCCCCCTGGTTGTCAGTTAAGGGGCCACCTGGTTGTTGGTTAGGGGCCCCTTGGTTGTTAGTTATAGGCCCTGGGGCCCCCTGGTCTTCAGCTATGGGCCTCCTGGTTTTCAGTTAGGGGTTGCAGGCCCCCCTGGTTTTCGGTTAAGAATCCCAGGGCCCCCTTGTTGTTATTAAGGGTCCCCTGGTTGTTAGTTAGGGGCCCTGGGACTCCCTTGTTGAAATTAATGTTATTGTTACTTACCGTTATGTGCGTAATTACTGAAAAAAACTGCTACTAAACATCGCTGGACTATGTTGTCATAACTTTTCGTCGTTAGTGGTATTTTGATTGGCAGGGGGGGCCCTGGCCCATAGGCGTAGCCAAAGAGGGGGCCCAGGGGGCCCGGCCCCCCCCCAATTAAAATACCACCAATGATAAAAAATTATGACAACATAGCCTAGCGATGTTTAGTTGCAGTTACGGACGACGAGGGAGCCCCGGAGCCCCTACCTAACAACCAGAGGCCCACAATGTCCCTAACCAACAACTTGGGGGCCCCCTAACCAACAACCAGGGGGCCTGGGCCCCTAACCAACAACCAGGGGGCCCCAGGGTCCCTAACTAACAACCAGGGGGCCCCTATAACTGACAACCAGGGGGCGCTTGGGCCCCTAACTGACGACCAGGGGGCCCTGGGCCCCTAACTACCAACTAGGGGGCCCAGGGCTCGTAACTGACGACCAGGGTCCCAGGGCCCCTAACTAACAACCAGGGTGGCCTGGGGCCCCTAACTGGCGACAAGGGGGCCCCAAGACCCCTAACTAACAACCAAGGTGCCCCGGGGCCCTTAACTGACAACCAAGGGCCCCGGGGCCTCTAACCGACAACCAGGGGGCCCTGGAGCCCCTAAAGGATGACCAAGGGTCCCGGGCCAGGAGCCCTGTCATTCAAATTTTTAACAATTTATATGCAAAACCTGTGAAAAATCTGAGAGTTTTGTGCTAAAAGTTGCAACCCCATGCCCTCGTTCAGTAGCGTGCGCTGGATTTTAAAAAGGGAGGGGGGCCTGGAAGTTCAGAAAATTTGAGAAGAACAAAGATCAGAGTGAGAAATTGTTCCACTCAAATTTAGTTCGATTTTTTTGCCCAAAATTAGGTGAAGAGCAAAAAAAAAGGTCTTCACTCAAATTTAGTCCGAGTTTTTGCCGAAACTTAGGTGAAGAGCAAAAAAAGGTCTTTACCCAGATTTAGTCCGATTAATCGCCCACACCTCAGTGCAAGCCTAAAACAAACGTACAAAGCAGACCCATTGTGTGATCAAAACTACTGCCCAACTTGCAAGGGGAGGGGGGGGCATGCCATAATTTTGCATACTATTCTATGCTGATTATACTATCCTGGTGACTCAAAGGTGGGGCATGGCCCAATGCCCCCCTCCTAAATACGTCCCTGCCCTCGTTTAACGTTATTATGAACTTGATGCTATAACACAGGCGGTAATGCAAACCCCCAATTGAAATACTACCAATGATAAATGTAATGAGAGCATAGCCAGTATGTTGTCCTTGTCCGGAATTGCAGTTTCTTTAATTTACGATGTACGCGTACAAAAGTAAGTAATATTGATGACGACCACCTGTCCACGTCAGAACAATGTCATGCAATTCTTGGAGGCTTCAAAAAACTGTCAAGTGAATTGACTTGAGTCCTACACGTTTTGAAAAAAAGTTTGTTCAATTTTGCTTTAAATGTTTTTTTTTTATGAAAAACTTGAGGGCGCGATCTTATCTCAAAATCATAGGCGTAGCCAGGGGGTGACCCAGGGGGCCCGGGCCCCTCAATTGAAATGCCACCAATGACAAAAATTTAACAAAAAAAATCTAGTTTCTTCATTTTCAGTTTTTTTTAGTATCTTTGCGTACAACAGTACACGCGTACAACAGTAATTACCAATAAATGATATTGACGACCGGGGGGCCCGGCGCACCCCCTTAATTCAATTTTTCCAACCAATTTAAAAGTAGGGTGAAACCAGGGTGAAATCAAGGGTTTCTGTCCCAAAAGTTGCTACCTCATGCCCTCATCTACATTTTTTATGAACGTAATGCAATAACCAGCGCCGTATAATTGCCATATATGGCACAGTGCTAGGGCTCAGCGCTCAGATAGTAGGACTTTTTTTGGTCTTTGCTTACATTTGGCAGGAAGATGTTGCAAAAATCCCCAAAGTGCCAGGGCCCCCGCGCAATGTAAGTCCGGCCCAGGAATAACATGTTTAGTAAGTGTAACCATCTATTGTACCATTTTTCAACAACGATTCACCTCCACCTCGCCAGTTTTTATGCACAAAATACTTTTAAAAAATAGCTAGGGAAAATGCTCATTAAAACAAATTATTGAATTTGAATTGAGGGTCCTGGGTCCCCTGGCCGTACATGCACTACTGTAACTGGTTAACTTCATGACAAAACAAAAATCTTGAAGGAAAATCTTCAAGCGGATTACTATTTACTGCGAAAATATTGCAGGAGACAATGTGCCTTACTTACTTCTACATGGACCAAATCACTTACAATTAAAATTTTACACCATAATGCAAGATTTTAAACGTGTTTTGGACTTTAATTGCTAGTAAAAGGAGGATTGAACAGTCAAATTTTTTCGATTGGCTTTCAAATGTTAAAAGTCTAGTTCTTTCAAATGGCTGTGAACACGTGCGAAATGTGATACAATGGGATTAAAATAGCTCTTTTTTTCCAAAAACGTACAAAAATCGCCCAGCGGCTGGGGGCTTCGCTCCCAGACCCCCATAGCCGCCGGCGGCTGGAGGCTCCGTCCCCAGACCCCGTCTGTAATATGTTTGAGTACACTAGCTTACTCAACACGTCTCCTAAGTTAGGCATTTGCACTTTCTAATTATTAGTTTTCGCCCTTTCTCTTTACCAAAATCCTGGTTAAATCTCAACGTGCTACAGCTTCAGATCCTCTATTCTACAATATCTTTGCCCCACAAAAACTTCCTCTTTTGAAAATTTCTCATGACGTCATTGCATGGGATTTGTGGTTTGGGCCCCCCCCCAATCAAAAATCCTGGCTACGCCTATGCCCGGGCCCCCTGCCAATCGTAAATGGGGTAAATGACTGGTGGCGTAAATGGGCTATTTGGGAGGTGGCTAATGGTAAAATGTTAGTTCTCTTGTTTAGATGCTGGTAAATTATAAAATCGAATAGTTCAATAAAACTAACACGGAGTAATCTATTTCGTATACAGTTTATAGAGAAAAAAAATTGCGGAGGGGCTAGTGAAAAGAAATTTGAGAGAAATGATTGGTAATTAACTAATACTGAATAGCCCTTCCTATTCCGTAGTTTATAGTATATTTGTTGATGACTCCTATGTTTAGCTTTTTTACACTTGCGATCAAGTTTGATGACTTATTTTTGACGATTTTTCAAAGTTTTCATTTATTTGTTAGTTTTGTTTTTGACAAATTAGCCCCCCCCCTGAATATATGTTTCAAAAGATGTTTTTAATCACTATTTAGCCCACTTCAGTGAATAAAATAGTCTCAAAAGTGCTAAAAACGTAGTGTTTTTCCCATTCTGCATTTTGGTCGACATGCCAATGGGGGGGCTGTAGCCCCCCCGCCCCCACCCCCTGGCTACGCTACTGACATATAATGATTGCAAAGTCTCTCAAAAACGCTTTTTAGAGCAAGCGTCGTTTGAGGCATTCCATTTTGGCTTCCTTCCAAAAGTTACTTGAAACGCGTGAGTTCAAAATATGAAGATTGCGTCTCTTCTTCCTTTTCCAGTTTCAACATGTTACTTTTTGCGTTAGTATCCATTCGCTATTTACTATTTTTGTGGTGGTCAAGAACAAAAAAATGAATAAATTATCTGAGAAAATAATGTAGCATAGTACTCATTTTTTACACCACAAATTAACCTATAATTGTTCATCAGTTTCACACCAATCAAATTCGCTCCTATTTCGTCCGCGACGCTTTTAATAATTACGTAACAATGCAAAGAATGGCGGCTGGGTACAATAACCGTAGAGAGGGGAGATTATTTTTAGAGATTTAAAATCACTTTCAAAATAACGTAAACATCGTATAGTTGCAAAAAAGACAGCCGCACAGGTATTAAATCTTAACCGAAGGTATCGTACTCTTAACACGAGCATCACAATTGGGAATGGAATCGATCTAGTGTTAAGCTCAAGAGGAGAAATTACGCTACAAGAATTATTTTGAGTCATCGTCGTAAAAGTCAATGCATATAATCCAATGCCTTCCCACCCGGTTAGGAGTGTGAGTCTGCATTCTACACCTTCTGGTTTCGACATCTATGATATTAAGTTGCAAAAACATTTTTCACCAGTGTTATTTTAGAAAAAAATCACATAAATTAAGGCCCCCCCAGAGCCCCCCCTGAAAAAGAAGTGGGGGGGCCGGGGCCCCCCCGGTTCCGCCACTTATGTACCAGACTACTGCCGATAGTCCCTGAGTCAGCAGTAGGCTACCAGTATTCATTAGGCATACTGGTATCACATATGACACCAGTATCACTATCAGTCCACATTATTTGGCTTAACTCAACTTACAAGTAGTAGTAGTTAGTACCGGAAGCTGCTTACAGGTTGACGATTAATAATATCACCTTATCTGTTAGTGTCTGGTGTTATGCAGTATGCAATAGCCTAAGGTACTACCTACTGGTACCAGTACAGAATTAACAACTACCAGTACGGGCAGTGCCCTTCCAGCCCAGATTACTAGTGCAGGCTGCATTACCGGAAGCCTACCGGTAGATACAATATGCACGGTAGACCCAAGATTTGAAGGATAAAGCTAGGCTACCGGTAAACCATGGTACCAAACAGACCTAGGCTGGCTACACTGAGACGGAATTAAACAACTGAGATAAAGAGCGGCTGATTCCTAACCTTATCCTGAGAAGTGGTCTTATTCTCCACGCTGCAGCTGCAGCTGCACTGAAAAAATACTGGAATTTATCACGCTGCACGGCGCGGTTGGTCTTACCGCGTACGCGTACGCGTACGCTGCTACCATCACTAATGCAGAGCGCAAACGCGAACACGAGCGAAATTCAGTTCGCGCGGAAAACAAATTTTTAGGCGGCATTCGCGACGGCTTTTGTATTCAATCAATCAGCACTCTCAATTTAGGCTACGTCACCAAGTATACTACGTCACTGCACTGCGATACACAGATAAACAAAACACTTTAATGTTATGCAACGCAACATATCACGTAATAATGCGAGCAAAGAAATTTATCGAAAAAGATGTTCTTACAATTTATTAGTGCACTATTTACTGCAATAACCATTTAACATTGCATAAAGTTTGAAATTAAATTCAACCGGAGGACCGTTCGTTTTCTCGACTTTTTAAATTTTTGCTGAAATTATAGTTAAACGACTATGCTAACGTTGAGGTTACTATTTTGGTAAAATACAAAAACTTTTTAATCGTTATTATCTCGATATGTTATTTTCTTTGCTGTTCAGATAAATAAACCTTGTCGCTCTAAATATCAATCATGGTGTGCGATCTTTTTTTCGCATAAGACTCAATAAATTAAGGTCGAAGGTGACGGTTTAGAAATGTTCACAAATTTTAACTTTGTTTGTCCTGAAATTTTATTACAGTGACCTAAGCTCATTTTTACTTGATTAAGCATTGCTTTTTGTTATTGATCCTGATTTTCAACAAAACAGTACAATTCAGTAGCTACTTGTTACCATTGTTGCAACATTGTTACCATTTTGTTACGATACAGTGCTGTAAATAGAATGTATCGCTTTTGCTTTTTTAAAATTTGGCTCGTTTTTATATTGAATTGTTCTTATAAAAAATATTGCATAACAAAAAAATCAGTTAAAACGTTAAGCAAACAAAAAATTAAATCTTTGGCAAAGAGCTTGATTTTATGAGCCATATTGCTGCAACAGACAAAATTTTCAAAACAGATATCATTTTTTGGTAAATGCTAAACGTTTTCGACCATTCTTCTGGTCCTTTTCAGAGCAAAATATTTACATGTTGACAGTTTAAAGACAAACTAGCAAATGAGCAAGTTTCAAAACAGCGATCTATTTACCACAACGCAACAAGTACGCAATTTTAACGTAGCAATTGTACATATGCAATGACGTGAAGATAATATCTCATATACATTCAGAAAACACACACACACACAAAACAGCGTAATATTGCATTCTAACCTAGTAAACATTTAGTGAAAAACATGAACCATTAACGTAGAGCTGTCTATTGCGTTGTGGGTTGTGTTTTTTATGAATATAGCTTCTTGTATCTTTGTAGCATATTCTGAATTACAAATGCGTAAAACTTTAAAACCATTCAAATCTGTATTGTTTAGCTTTCAGCTTTGGCATATTTCAAAGTGGTCACGAATTGCTGATTTTGTGGTTTGGTGGTGAAGATGTTCCGGAATTCTAGTGCCAAGATGTCGCGCAGTCTTACCGATGTATGAAATATTCGCTTCACGCGAACAAGAAAATTTGTACACGACATTCGACAATAAAGGAAACGAAGTCGAACACTTAGGTTGTAAATAAGATCCAGTTTTAAAACATGTATAATAAACATTAATCTCAACATTGAATTTCGCTTTAACTAGAGGAATTGGTCTTTTCGCAAACACTCGTGATGCTTTTCCAAAAAATGGTATTCCAATAATGAAAAGAAAATCGGGTTCATATTTATCCGTAGAATTGTTTTCTCGTTTTCCAAATTTTTTTATGGTGTTATATTTTTACCAATCAGGATATTCATTGTTGCGAAAAATATGGCGTAAACGCTTTAATTCCTGCACATACAATTCGGTACTCGAGCATACTGTATTTTCTTTGCACGATGCAACAAGCACATAATCAAACCAGATTTCCAAGTATTCGGTCACAGTGCATTAAAATTAAGTAGCAATGAGGTATTAGTGGGTTTTCGCCAAACGCAAGTGTCATACCAAACCTCATTCAGTTTGTTTGCACATCTAGAAAAAGCAAATTCTCGCAAATTCTTTGTTTCTAAGGTAAATTTAGTGTCTTTGTGATGTGAACTGAAAATATCCAAAAACTGTGTACAAGCGCTATCACTATCAAAAACAGCATAAACATCATCTATGTACAAAAACAGCAAATGATTCTCAAAGCAATTTGCTTTTTCTAGCAGTTTGATAGCAAACATGGCGACGATTTTAATTAATTTTCAGCAAAAATTTGTTTTAGTTGGAAGTTTTCAACATTTTGCCTGTAAATTTCTGAACCACAAAAAATTTCTCGCACGCTCAAAGAGTGCTTCAAGATCCTTTTTAAGTTGGCTAAAAAATGCGACATTGTTTTACTAGAACTGCTTTCGGCAATCGCTCGAAACAATTTAGCGAGAAAGAATGACGTTACGGATTTCGCAAGGCTTTACATACACGTGCAAAAATGACCTCTTACGATAAGCGAGTATTTCGTTCGGTAGCGCCTCTTAAAAGAACTTGTTAATTAAAGCGAACAAAGAAGTTTCTGTCATGTGGGCCCAGATTAATTCCGAATTAAGATCAAGTACTGTCAAAACATACTTGATTGCATTTATTAGGTGAATTATGCTACCGTTATTATAGCTGTTTTTATCTGTCAAATCTGTAATTGACTTTTTTTTATGTCATTGCAAACTTCATTAATCTAAAGTAACTTATTCAAAAAGTTGCTTCAAAAGACCAAAATCCATGGCAGCCACTTATTAATAGTCAAACTCCTTTAAAATTCTGCAGTATTTTGTTTTGACATAAGTAATTAAGTGTATAGGTGCCAGATATGGGTTGGAAGATGCTAACCGGCACATTTCATCACCACACGCGATGTACTTTCTGCAGAATTACCGCTCAAAAACATTAGAATTGTTTGAGGCCATGTTTTGGTTGAAAATCACACACAGGAGAAGAAAGAAGAAATTTTGACGACTTCGCATTTAGGGATCAGTATAATAATATAGCCACAAGCTTATCGGGCATATACAAAATCAGTCGTAAATTATATACTACTACTTTATTTATTAAAATCGATTTCACCCCAGCGGGGCATCATCAGTTAGATCTAAAAACAATCAGCGTATACTTTAAAACCAAAATCGTCATAAAACCTATAAATAGACTATAACATCATACAAATTGAAAAAAACATAAAATAAATTTCAATAACAACGAAATTAAAGAAAATATAATACTGCATATAGCAAAACCTCTTTCGCGAAGCAAATATATTGAATATATAAAACAAATATATTGAAATATATAAAACAAGGTTTTCAATATATTTGCTTCGCGAAAGAGGTTTTGCTATATACAGTATTATATTTTCTTTAATTTCGTTGTTATTGAAGTCCATTTTATGTTCTTTTCAATTTGTATGATGTTATAGTCTATTTATAGGTTTTATGATGATTTTGGTTTTGAAGTATACGCTGATTGTTTTTAGATCTAACTGATGATGCCCCCGCTGGGGTGAAATCGATTTTAATAAATAAAGTAGTAGTATATAATTTACGACTGATTTCGTATATGCCCGATAAGCTTGTGGCTATAATATTTTGCAAAAACATTAGACGCCATCATGGTTTAGCATGAGCTATGCTTTTGCCCTCGGAAATCTTACTAAGCCTTAAAATGGTCTTACTGCTTTAAATTGATGTGCTGTTTTGCTGCAAATTTATCCTCTTGTCATTGGACAGCGTCAGTCGCTAACTATAGGACGATCCGCACACGTTCATTGCATAGACTACTTCGTGCTTAGAGGAATCCACACCTGCTTAGAAGTTTCCAGTGAAATTCTTTAAATTTTTGTCCATTGAATTTGCCGCTTTTCAAAGCCACCAAGCAAAGATAATCATCGTAAAGCGTCTTATCCGTGGATATAACAAGTTGATCAGGGTAGCGGTTGAACCAAGCCCTTGCAATTAAGGTCGTCTTAAAAACGATGCCTTTACCAATTCGACCACGCTGCCGACCAAGAAAAGTATTGCCGAAATATAAACCGAAAGTATCAGCGCAAAATAAAAGCATCTCATAATTCTCATTTATGCCTTTTTCTCGCACCTTTTTTAATTGAAGCTTTCACGCAATACCATTTAAAATAAGTTTTAGTAAGACTTAATTACTGAGCTACCATATTTTAATATTTTTTAAATCTTTAGTTTCGTTGGAGTATTTTTATTATAAGCTAATCAAATAATAATGTTGTCCTCGAGCCACAAACTGACCGACTTTGAGATCAAGTCCAATAAGGACTTCAAAAAGTGTCCCCGAGGCCAAAACCGTCATCGTGGATTCCAGCAGAATTACTGTACTACAAATCAATCAACATAGTGTTGGTTAAATTACAAATTTTCAATACAATAAAAAGCTATACTAACCTTAAATAGAGCAAAAGAATAATCCCCCCAATTACAACAATGGCTCCTAATATCCCAATAACTATAATTCCGGAATTTTTTTCATTATGTTTTGTTGCGAATTGATTTGTTTGAGTGTCAAAAAATCTGGTGTGATTATTCGAATTGGAGAGTTCAGTGTTTCCGGTTGTTGCAGTGGTTGAGGAGATTGCGGTGATTGTGGTGGTAATTGTGGTTGTGATGGTTGTGCTGGTTGTAGTGGTTGTAATAGTTGTAGTGGCTGGGGTGGATGTGATGGGCGTTAAAGACTCTAAAAAATAATTACTGCAATTGTTTAAAGTTATTGAATTTTTCCTAGACATGAAAGCATTTATAAGAATCAAAATGTGCTTAGTATATTGTGTAGTAAAGTTCACTTTTCGTTCCAGTATCGGATGGAGAGCCTATTTGCGACCCCACAGGACAATGATGACTTTGGCAAGGTAGTTTAGAACCAAAATTCCCTATTCATCTACCAGCTGTTAACAATACCCAAAGTATGAGATAAGTTTATGGGCGACTAGTGTTGTAAAAAACGTTGTTTCTTGTAGTTGTTTTTTTTCTGTTGTTTTATATGTTTGTGTAGTTTTTACATGATTGAGAAGACATATGTCTTTTCAAGATTTGGTTAGCAACTTTGCTTTATTTGAGCAACATAAACCTAACGATTGCTTGCTGAGAGTGAAATGAGGAAATTTCGCAAGTTATGGTGGAAGTGGTAACTGTGCTATTTTCTTACTCACTGACTGGTTTATTTCACAGCATTCTGCTGTGGCATTGCTCAGGATGGTGAGAGCTGGGGCGGATTTTTGTGGTGTCACCCATTACTGCATAGTTTATAGAAGCTGCTAAAGGTTATTTTTTAACCATTACGGTAGTACTTCATTACTGTACATAGCGGTTGTTATTTGGCTAGCTCAACAATAGGGTGTACCAATTTGGGGTGAATGTCACCGATTTTCATAAAATCTTCCAAAAAGTTGCCAAACCACCCAACTAAAGATTGCGTGAAGTTTGAGAGTCACCAGATATAGTTTGACGGTGGTTTACCCACAATTAAGGTTTTTTTGCTGACGCGCGAAGAGTTTTACCACCTTTATGCTTGTATCTCCTTATCCATTGGTGGTACCGGTACAATGTTATGTTATAGCTCAAATTTGAGCAAAGGCCATGTTTTTATGAGTTTGTAATACATTTATAGGGACTGAAAGCTTTACTTTTTAATAATATATTCTGAAAAAACTAAGTTTTTCAATAATAATTTTTAATAATAGTTCAAAAACATTAGAATAATAGCAATGAGCAGCAAAATTAAAGTCATTCTAATGATTCATGTACAATCATTTCAGTTAGTTTGAAGTTAACATGACTATAGTTTAAGCAATACCTGAAGAGGCCTGATAAAAGGCAAAAAAATTTGTATTTTTAACTTCTAACAAATTATTAGAATTACTTAGTCTTGCTATTCATTGCTATCATTTGACTAAATAAAATTTCTACTTTACCGATGTTAGATTTTAAAACATTAGAATCTTGAGCACACAAAACATCAAAATACATCAATACGAAAACTCCAATCTGCTAAAGTAAGTAACTTATCTACTTCACTACGATTTAGTAATATCTGGCAGTAAAATATTTAGGAAACAAAAATTTAATAAAACACTGATAAGCACACCTGGTCTCAAACTTTAATTGCATTTTAACTACATTTTAACCGCATTTTAACCACAAAGATGGTCATTGAGTTTAATATAGGCAGCTTCCACCTTTTAATCGCTCCTGGTCTCAAACTTTAGTTTTTGCTGCGCCCATCAGTTTCAGCAAATCCAGAGGGTGAAAAAACGAGCGGTCGGGCCGGTTAAAATTTATTTCAAACTTTATGCATTGTCAAATGTTTATTACAATAAATAGTAATTTCAGCAGTTTCAACAAATCCAAAAACTAAAGTCAGAGGCTAGGAACGATTAAAATGGTGGAAGCTGCCTATGTTAAACTCAATGACCATCTTTGATACTTGAATGAACGTCTTGTGCCGCTGGCTTTGGTTAGCGCCAGGATAGCAGATCGTGATAAAAACGAAATGGCAAATGCAATACTTAAATATCAGAACCAAATCCATTCTGATTGACAATAAATGTCTGAAACAGAAGATTTGAGGCAAAACGTCTCAAACATTTTATTGGATCGGAGTCATAAACCTTTTTTGAATTGCTGCATGGAAAGGAACCAGCATTCTTAACAAAGTTCAGAAGTGGTCAATTGAAAATAAATTCATACTTGTCGCTGAAGGAAGTAGTTCTGCCCATTCGGGTGGTTAATTACTGCGCAGAGAGATCTCTCGGGCTGGTAACTGATTATTATGTTGATAAGATAACCAGATCAGAAGAACAAAAATTCCATCTCTACCAAATGGTTATCGAGCTGAGATCAAGGATGAAGAAAATAGGTGAGAAGAAGGGACTTTCAAGGAAGTAAACTACTCGTTTTAGACCGTGAATATGACCATTGATGTTTTAATAAATTTTTGTTTGCTAAATATTTTACTGCCAGATATTACTAAATCGTATTGAAGCAGGTAAGTTACTTACTTTAGCAGATTGGAGTTTTCGTATTGATGTATTTTGATGTTTTATGTGTTCAGAATTGTAATGTTTTTGACTTATCACAAAAAGATATTGAAAAATTTAGTTTTTTCAAAATATCTCAAAAAGTAAAGCTTTTAGACCCAATAAATGCATTACAAACTCACAAAAACATGGCCTTTGCGCAAATTTTGAGCTGTAACACAACATTGTACCACCGATATAAAAGGAGATACAAGCATAAAAGCGGTAAAACTCCTCGAGCGTCAGCGAAAACCCTTGATTGGGGTTGAACCACCGTCAAACGATATCCGGTGACTCTCAAAGTAAAAAACCCAACGTAAAAGTGTGAGCAATTGAGCAGCACCATGGCAGCACACGTTTAGTATCAGGCGCGTAACCAGAAATCTGCAATGGGACGAGCGACTGTTTTGGGGGTTTTGGAAGTTCCACCGGAGGCCATTGGGGGCTTGGGGGCAGAGCCCCCAGAACTCGAAGAAGGTTATTTTTTTTTCAAAAATATCATAGTTTTAGGCTGATTTTGGTAAACGTTCATGCTGTTAAAACAAGGCATCAGGTACGGAAATTAGCATAGAAATTAGCTGGTGGCATAGAAATTACCAAACACTTGATTAGACTCAGGTGCGTAGCCAGAAATCTGTAATGGGGGAGGGAGGGCTGTTTCGGAGGTCTGGAGGCGGAGCCCCCAGCGCTCGAAAATTTTGTATTCTTTGGCAAAAATAACTTAATTTTAGGCCTATTTTGATTAAAATTAATGCTTTTAAAATGTGGCATGTAAATAATTAGCGGTGCAAGAACATTATTAAACTGGTTGCATAAATGGGCAATGGGTATGTCGGAGGCGGCTAACGGTAAAATTTCAGTTCTCTTGTTTGCAAGCTGGTACCGTAATTCATAAAATCTTATAGTTCAATGAAACTCACAAAGAATAATCCATTTCGTCTATATTTGACAGAGAAAAATAATTGGTTGGAGAAGGCTCTTGGAACAATGTTTGAGTCGAAGTGAATGGGAAGTAACTAATGCTGAATAGCCACCCTTCTCTTATTCCTGAGCTTTTTTTTCATGAAACCTATTATCTTCAGCAAGTTTTAACAAACGATCAATTTGGCTGATAGATTTAGCGATTTTTCAAGGTTTTTACTAATAAGTGAGTTTTATTTTTTGACAAATTAGCGCCCCTTCTCTAAAATAGCACTTTTTTAACTGTTTTTAAAAAATACAGGTTTTTTCGCATGTTTTTTAGGAAAATACAGGTTTTTAGCATTTCTGTAACGGTTTTTTTTGCACTAGAATGGACTAAAAAGTGATTTAAAGCAAGTTTTGAAACATATAATTGGGTTAGGGGAGCTAATTTGTCAAAAATAAAACTAACAAATCAATAAAAACTTTGAAAAATGGCCAAAAATAAGCAATCAAATTTGATCGTTAGTGTAAAAATGTTGAGCATAGGTTTTGTCAATAAGTATATTTTAAACTCCGGAAGGAGGGGGTCTATTCAGTATTAGTTAATTACCAATCAATTTACTGAAATATTTTTCCACTAGACCCCCCAGTTATTTTTTTCTGTAAAACATAGACTACTCCGGATAAGTTTTATTGAACTATTCAATTTTGTGATTTATCAGCATGTAAACAAGAGAAGTAAAATTTTACCACCAGCCATCTCCCACATAACCAATTTATGCAACCAGTTTAATCATGTTTGCACTGCTAATTACTATGCCACGATTTAAAAGCATTAATTTTTATCAAAATCGTAAAATTAAATTATTTTTGCAAAAAAAATGCAAAATTTTTTTGTGCTAGAGGCTCCGCCCCCAGACCCCCGTGCTTCCAACGGCGGCTTGGGTTTCACCCCAGGCCCTCAAAACATTCACCCCATTGCGAATTTCTGACTACGTGCCTGGTGTTTTTATTGCTGTTATGTTATTTTGTGTTAACTGATTTTGTGGCTCGCTGGTGTTTATAGTTTTCCGCAAGCGGCTCTTTCTTTAAACAAGCTTGCCCACCCTTGCTAAACTTGATTTAATTTTCAATGATATTAATCAAATTATAGTTTTTTTGTTGTTTTTTTTTTGTTCAATTGGTATCATAATATTTTTTCGATCATTTTGTTGATTGCATGTTTGTAATACCAGTACTTTTTGTTTTGCTAATTCACTTTATAAAAGTTTCGTAGTCGTTTCAAATTATTATAAAAAGTTTCAGTCGTAATAAATTTCGGAGGCTTTTGGGGATCTAGGGGCAAAACTTACAGCCGCAAAATAAATGGGTTTGGGGAGGCAGCCCCAACGTTTAGAGGCATTTTGCGATTCTTTTGCAAAAAGCACTTAATTTCAGGCTTATTTTGATTAAAATTAAAGCTTGTAAACACCGCACATAACAGTATTGCAAAGCATGGTTAAAATGGCTGCTTTAGTAGCTAAGCTAACGATGGCTATGTTAGTTAGTAGAAAATTACTCTCATCCTAATTCCAGCCCCGACACAAATCGGTAAATCTAAAACCTCGCAAGTTTTAAGGCCCGTTTGAACAGAGCGCGAACCCAGTTTGTCCCATTTATTCTATTTTAGGGAGAAACAGAGCAGGGTGTAAGTTGGGACGGGTTTTTCGGGTCGGGTTCCGGCCTAAAGTTGAC
>CAWYPQ010000442.1:0-50763 GCA_963965965.1 Trididemnum nubilum
ATTGCAATTTTATATCCCCGATGCCCTGAACAGGAGATAGCGAAGTGACTTGCGGCCTCCGAGTTAAACTGCCACGTTCCCATCTGTCCACCACTTTTGGTGGAGGCTTCGCACCAAGTTGTGTTTTTGATACTGAACGTTAAATAAAAATTCTGTAAATATCGATTCTTTTAATTTTGGTTCGACCCAACCGGAAATCAAACCCGAATGCACCGTTTCATTAGCAGACGCTCTATTCACTTGATAATTATTCAACTGCCTGTGTGTGCGCATTTTGCTTGTAAACAATGTGCAATGTTTATCTCTCAAAAAAATTTGTCATCAATGTCAGTGTGCATATGCAAGAAATGGAATTATTTTATTGACTTTTGCTTATTTTTGATAGCTTCAATGTCTTGCTAACTTTGCGAAATAGAAGTCCTCTCTTTTGTGAACCATGAAACTACAGGACCTTGCAGCCGATGCAAAATCGGTAAATATTTTTGTTTCATTCAATATTCATTTGATAGTGATAGATAATTAATTCTGCATTAAAAATCAATGCAAGCATGACTTTGCGAATTTCGCTTTCCATGACGTTGCATTTCAATATTCGTCCCCAAATAAGGTGATTTTCATGAAATGTGGAGCTTACAGGCTTCGTTTTTATGTCAAATTATAACTGGGAGACCTGATGTAGATTTGTCCGTCACAATACTATAAACAATGCCTGCGATTTTCGATTTTTTTTTTTTATTATAGCTGTTGCTGCTGTTTTATTAGCAGAAAATGTACCCTCCTGTCACAGCATAGCATCAGACGCTAACTATTGGATGGTCCACACATTTTTTGTTACTTTGGGTTTGGAAGATTTTAATTATCTTTTTCGTCATTTCTTTATTGTATATTTTCCGGAAGTTTTCTTTATGATGTGAGTGTCTTTTTTTTTCGCTCTGTACTAGTGTGCTTTTTGTTTGTGTGAATGCATAGCGGAAAGATTTTGAAACCCAACAGGTGGGAATCCTGCTTATCGATTCTAAGAAATATTGAGGACAGATCATATTACAAGCATATACATTTTGCAAAGCATCTAAACTTTCCGTTCTGTGTTTTAATTCACCACTTACATTCCAGTGCATTAGTATTACGAGCACAAAATTAAAACCGTGTTCGACTTGAGTCAAAGCTCAGTGCGCTAATTAAATCTTTAGGTGATTTTTGTCATCTTCAAATGTGAAAAATGGTAATTGAGAAGCGAGAATGTCACTTGAGAGACTCACAGCCGATTTTGAAACTTTTAAGATTGAATACAATTATTAAGTATTTTAATTGTTTTATTATCATATTGAAACTTCACCTACGCCGAATCGGCCCAAGGTCGATTTTGTAGTATGGGTTTTTGAACGAGTTCATACAGTTAGTTTGACTGAAACGAAAGCCTGAGTTGTCACGAAGTCACTTTTGCAATCACAAAAACAACACGAAGTTTGTCATCAAAGGTTATTTAAAAGTTTCAAAACAAGTAAACTTTAAGCACAAAGTTTCACAACGTGCTTTTACTTTTTTGCATGAGACGTCAGATTCTGCCTTCATATTAGTCATAGCACAAAAAGCGATTTTGGTTCTGTACCTTTTTTACAGCTCTGAAGATGCTTTAAAATATTAGCAAAACGTCAGTAGTTTGCTGCGTATGCTTGCTTTAAGCTGTGCGTTTCATTCTTAGAATCACTAAAGACAAACTGATTTCTCCATTTCCTAACCTATTTTATCTACCGCAATTCAGCGCTATTTAGCCTTTGAGCTGGAATTGAACCCTGATTTAGCTGTTTCAACTTTTATCTGAATCCGCTTCTCGCTGTATAGCTGCTTTGAAAACCATATTTGATTTTCTTTGTAAATACTGTAGATCAAATTTAAGGTTTGGTATACACTTGGCGTTATGAGTGTAGGAATGTGATTCGGTTTGTTAAATTTTACCGATAGTTAAGTCATCTGCTTGCAAGCCGCTGCTGGTTAAAACAAACAAAGGATTTACGCTGTTACGCTTAGAAATTTACGCCACGTGTAAATCAGGATTTAAACTCTGTTTTTTCTGTAGTATGCTATGATAATATGATGTGATGTATATTTTGTTTACTTTTTAATTGCTTTTTCTCTTATTTTGCTACGTAAATTGAGGGATACTTAAAATCTAGTGGTTTGCAAACCGAAACTTGGCCAGACGAAGTTACTACAAATTCCAGCGATTGTAGAAGCAGAGAAAAACAACTTTTCTTTTTCAATCAGGTAACGAAAATTAAGATAGAGTTT
This sequence comes from Trididemnum nubilum, assembly GCA_963965965.1. Classification (NCBI taxonomy): domain Eukaryota; kingdom Metazoa; phylum Chordata; class Ascidiacea; order Aplousobranchia; family Didemnidae; genus Trididemnum; species Trididemnum nubilum. The sequence continues at coordinate 2,290 of CAWYPQ010000442.1, forward strand.
TGCTAATAAAATTATTTTGTATTGCTGTCGAATTTTTGTTAATCTCATTTTAAAAGAAAAATAGAAAAAGAAACTTCTGAATATCTGCACCAATAGATTGGTTATATCTGCACCAATTGGTTGTTGAAATTATCCGGTTGAATAAGCCCAATTCAGGGATCAAAATTCTTTGCATTGTGTAGACTCCTCTTCACATTGATGATGAAGTCAGTTGACTTCGAAGCACGGGAATGCTCCCGCGATAGGGGGCTCCGCCTCACCAGCGTCACCTGGGGGTTGAAATGTTTACCCATTTCGACGCGGAGACAGCATTAAGGTGTTGTCAAATGAAGTAGGATTGTAAGACATGATGCCTCTGTGAACTATTAAATTAGTTCTGCCTATTTCACTTCAGGAATAATTAACTCCTGAATATTATTTTGTTTTTTGAAATGTTTGTTTGATTGTAAAATTATTGCTCAGTTAGATGCCCATTCGCTTAACTCGCGATTTCTTAAAACTATTAATTAATTCAGTTGCAGTGTTTGCCGGCATTTATGCGCAATTTCCGCATAAACCAAGATTTCTGCGACGGTCAAACTGCACTATACATTCACTTATACAACCGCATTGCCGCCGATGTTAAATCTGCGTTACGGTTGTTGTGCAATGCGTTGTCTTTGCTTTTGAATTTGTTGTATAAAATTTTGTAAAAATAGACGCTGCCTACTGTTTTCATCATACGCCTGGCCAGGATTTTTGATTAAGGGGGGGGGGAACAAACTGCAGATCACATGTAGTTCAATCATCAGAAAATTTTGAAAAGGGGAAGCTTTCTATGGGACACAGATACTGGAGAATGGAAGATCAAAATTTGGGACTGAGTAGACGCGCAACCTGAATTAGGTTATGAGGAAAACGTAAACATACCCTCAAAAGTTTTTTTAATGCCTAAATGGAAAAAAGTGGCCGGTAAACTATTGTAACTTAAGCGTATTACAGACGAGGGTTTGGGGGCGGACCTCCCAGCCGCCGGAAGCTGTGCTGTTCTGGGAGCGAAGCCCTGAACCAATGGGCGATTTTTGTAATTTTTTGAAATTAAAGCTTTTTTAGTGCCATTTGGATTCTGTACCGCACTTTTTAGAGCCATTTAAAAAAACGAAATTGATAAGGTTTGGATACCATTTAAAAGTATTAAATTGCTCAGCGCTTTCTGACAGTCTTGACGATTTAAAGAAAGGAAAGTTTTGTCCTGTTGCGCTAAAAATAGCATGAAATTTGCCCCAATTTTAACTAGTCTTGAGTGTTTGCTTGAATTGTGCCAGGTAGCTTACCTCCAAATACGTCTCAGTGCTTCATATGCATTTACCCTACCCAAATTTTTCAACAAGCACTTTAACGCGAAAAAACTAGCAAAGTTCGATTATTATTTTTTAAAAGTTGGTAGAATAATGGTCATTGATCATTTTGCTAATGCTTTACTTTTATAATACAGTAAGTTGATTGAGGACGGAGTTTCCAACTTTAGGACAAAAACTCTAAATTTATCAAAAGTTATGTGTTTAAATTGAATGGAAATATGTAAATTGGGGGTTCCGGGCCTACTGTTTGTGATTGTCAATAATATTGATATAATTGCTGTTGTACGTGTAAATGCTAAAAGAAACTGCAACTGAAGAAAATATGGGCTACGTTGTCTTTATTTTCATAATTGGTTATACTTTAATTAAGAAGCTGAAGCGAGACGGGTCTTTGGCTATTTCTAATCTACCTGCCTACCCCCATGGTTTTTATTATCCAGTACAGTAATTGGTAATCGCATTTTTATTCTCCCCGACGTCCTGGTCAGTAGATAGCAAAGTGATTTGTGGTCTACGAGTTAAACTGCCACCTTCCCATCTGTCCACCACTCACGGTGGAGGCTTTGCACCAAATTGTCTCTTTAAGACCGATTGTTAAATAGAAAATCTGTCAATACCGATTTTAATAGTTTTTGGTTTGAACCGACCGGGAATCAAACCCCAGTCTACCGTTTCATTAGCATACGTTTTGATCACTTGATAATTGATCAACTGCCTGTGCGTATGTTTTAGAAGATTGTGAAGTATTTATTATTCATGAACATTTGTTACTGTAACAAAAGCGTTGTGCATTAATTTGCAAAGAACGGCGTTGATTTACTGACTTTTGTTTTTGATTTGCATCAATCACACGCAATTTCCGCATGAAACAACCTCTCTGCGCCGGTTTAACTGGTTTGGTCTAACTGGTTTTGTTTTAACTTGTTTTGATGATCCGCATTATTTTTATTGCGGGAACTACTTCGTGCTTCGTGGGATTCATACCTGTTCAGAAGTTTCCTGTGTTTCAATTTGTTTCTTTCAATTTCTTCCAATTCTTGTTCACTTAATTTGCTGCTTTTTCGAACATCCCAGCAAAAATAATCATCGTAAAGCGTCTTATCTAAATACGCAACAACTGGACCAGGATGCCGGTTGAATCCAGATTATACAATCAGTGTCATTGTTACAATAACGCCTTTGACCTTCAGATCACGATGCCGACTAATATTTGTTCGACGCATTTCACATAGTTTCCCTTTTATCTAGCTCTTAAATCAGAAGTCATCTGGAAGCACCAAACTATTCTTATGCAGCTCCAATTTTTTTAATCTGAAGCATAGTATGCCAAAGTCAAACTGATTACGTAACGTATTATGACACAATTTAAGTTAAACAGGAGAGAATTTTTGTGCCCCCTGCGACTGAGGCGCTGCTAAAGGTATAATAGTCATTTATAGGAACATTATTCTGTATTTGATGAAGCCTATTTTGTTGCAGATAAAAACTGTTCACGGGACGACAGAAGCAGCTGGCTGAATGAAGTAGCGGGTTCAATCACTTTGCAATTTTGTGGCTGCTTGATTGTGAGTTCATGAACAAAATTTCCGCTGTGCGGAGTGCATGGGTAGACTGTGAACTAGATAACAGAACACTGCTAGTGGTGCCATGTTTTTTTTCGCTGACTGAAGTTGCAATACCTGCGGGACGTATCACTTGAACGTAAATAATCAAGCAAAATTAGATTTTTTCCGTTTGGCTTTGCCGTTTTTGTTGCATCTCAACTAAAAAACCTTAGGGTTGTTTGGTGATCTTCTTTCGAAAGTGACTTTTGACTTTTACTGTATGTGTTTACCTTGTTACAATAGAACTACTACTACAGTACTTGACCTCCTTAGCCCCTCTTTCCAATTACACCATTGTCAACTGTAGTTTAGGTCAAAAAAATAAAGGAACTACCCTATGAGTTACACCAGGTAAGCTTATTATTACTTCTGAACAGTAGCGTAGCTAGGAGGGGGGCGGGGGGGCTCGATCCCCCCATTTGCCTGTAAAGTATTCAAAATTGCACGTTTTTGGTGCTTTTGAGGCCGATTTTTGCTGAAAAATTGAAAACAGCCCCCCAAAGGAATTTGGGTGCCGAAAATGCAAAGTAGATGCCGTGATTCAATCTGAAAAAGCGTCTAAATATCCGATTATGGCCAAAAATCCGTTTCAAATTCGGCGATGACCTTTTTTTTTGGAGATCACCTGTGTTTGGGCCAAAAAAGCGTTTAAATTTCCGATTTTGGCCGAAATTCATGGGTCGAAACAATAAAAATTCGGGTCAAGGTCGCTTGCAGTAGTCTCATTCTTTCAAAATAGCCCCCCTCCCCTTTTTCAAATTTTGGTTACGCGCCTGCATCTGAATTGCATCTTTTTCACGAAACTTTTGTGGGTTTTTCTTGTTGTGCATTTGATTTACTTTATTTTAATAAAAGTATACTTTGAAAAAAAACTACTCAAGTTTGAGCAAATTGGAAAGACAAAAGGGCCTATAACTGATTGAGAAGATATGTCTACGAAATGTACTGAAGGCATCACCATGTACCTTAAATCGCTATAAACATCAAACACCACGACTATTTTTTTCAACGCCTATTAACAGCCCAAAGTAGAAATTATTTGGCATTTATTTACAGAAAAGTTTGTCTGCCTGTATAACTAAAAAAGCCGTAATACCAATCGTTATAGTCTGTAAGTAGATTGGAATTCTGAGTTTCCTTTTTCAGTAGTATACGTTCCATTCACTAGGCTATGATCCAATACTATCAAAATCATAGTGATGGACAGAGCTTAAACTGTTTTGAAATCAAGTTTGTAAAGCGAATGGGCGTACAAAGAGACTGAGCATTTATGGCTTGAATGGCTTCTAATATGATTGTGGCAAATAGTTTCATTTAATTTCGTGCCAATACTATTATTAAAAATAACACATCTGCAATTTTTACTATAATGTCAATCAATTGTGATCTAAAACGACATGAAAATAGTATGAACCTTAAATTTCCAAACCTATTATTTAACGTGATATTCGACATGCGGGTAAAAAATAAAAACAAAAATAATTTTACCCGCATGTCGAATATCACGTTAAATAGTAGGTTTGGAAATTTAAGGTTCATACTATTTTCATGTTGTTTTAGATCACAATTAATTGACATTATAGTAAAAATCGCAGTTGTGTTATTTTTAATAATCAACCGACGTATAAAAGCTATTTTGATCCTAAGTAGCAACAAATCTGAGCAAAACTGCTGTTATTATTCAGAACAGGATTCCCCAAACTTCTTGCTCTTAGGTACCCTTTAGCCATTTAAAAATTTTCTCTGTATCCCCCAAAATGCGGCAGCATTTTAGATTTTGTCCCAGAATTCGATTGAAAAAAAAAAGGTCTTCTAAGCAATTTGGTGTCAACGCGTCCGCTTACAATTTAAAACTGGTTGTAATGCACCCCTTGAAAAGTCGAAATGTACCCGTGGGTGTACATGAATCCCAGTTTGGAAACTCCTTATTTAGAATCTGTTCAAAATTGGGAATGTGTTGACTTGCAAAAAAATTGTGTTTAAGTTAATAGAGCGATTTATGGCGGCTTCCATATGTTTGTAGATTCCTACGTTTTTATCACTCTACTGATTGACTAGGGCGAGTATTTAATCGTTTTGCGTACTTTTGGAAGCTGCAGGTTCGAATCCTGTGGAAGGATAATTTTTTCGCATTTCTTGTTTTAAGTCGTAGCCGTTCTAATGGCTCTTCCCTTGGCTTCCGCGCAGGTAGCCGTTAGGCCAAAGGTCCGCAAAACGATTAAAACATTAAAATTCTGGCCCACAAACGTCAAAATATTACAATTAAATTATTATCAACATGATAGTACTGGGCAAATATTGTTAGTGTAGCTATAAGCCTATTGTGGTTACTATGGGCTGCTTTTGTCGGTAGAACTTGTTTTTTGTTCCTGAATTATTCAAGTAAATATGTAGGCTATCATTTTTTAGGAGAAAGGATACTTTTAGTTAACTCGAGCAAATTATAAAAATGCAGGAAACTACTAATTTTGCATTAATCCCTTTCATAAATATAAATATGCTTTCGCACTAACAGTCGCTAAAGAGCGCCTTGACACATAACCTTGCAAACTAAATGCATTTTTTATTTTCCTTTCACTGCAAAACATTTTTCAAAAAAATGGCCAATTAGAAGGTTGAAACAAATCACATGATGATTGCTTAATTCAAGTTCTACTCGAAATTTGGTCGATCTGAAGTTCTCGCCAAGTTTGCTCTTAGAATACCATTTTTAGCTGGGACTTGAGTAAGTCCCAAGCAGATGCTTAAGCAGCTGCTCAAGCCCTCTCTTAGAAAACGGCCCATAGTGTTGGGGATTTCGTTAACGAAAGACGACTCAATAAACCGGCGTTGTGTGAAGTCAAGTTCGACATCTAAAATTTTAGCGTTGGTCCAATCCATGGAATGTTTGTTGTCAGAAACATGTTTGGTGAGTGCTGACTTATCGAATCGTAGATGCCGAATGTCTGCTTAGTCTTGTTTTTGCGGATTGAAACGTTGGCAGAAAAGTTTTTTGGCTCACCAGCTGAGCTAATAAAATTGATTTAATTTATATTTCTAGTGACAACAATTGAAATAAACATTAATTTTATTAAATCATTACACAATAGCAAAAAAGACTGCAGCTGAAAATTGCTGCAAAGTTCATTTAAAACCTGCCAAAAGATCACATTTGACCAAACTCTCAACTGTAGGGCCACCATTAACACTAAAAAAGCGGAATCAAACGTAGTAAATTTATTTTTCACAAAAAAAGAAAGTAGCAGAAAAGATTTGACAAACCTCTGTGCTACCCCAAGTATCCGCAATATTTCTCAATAACATCTTTAGTATTTTTCGTAGTATCTCTGTAAACATCAAGCATATCATAACGTTAATGAAAATGAAACTAGAAACAATAAACTTAATGCTTTTTGTGATTCATCAAAAATAAATATCATTTCTGCAATGCATCAATAAAAGCAACACAAAATGCAGAATTCTTGATTAAAATATCTGTTAAGTTGTCGAAGAGTGCAAAATTGGTTTCTGCTCAAGTTAAGTTTCTAATGTTATTCTCGTGTTAACTGAGCTTGCTCGCAATTAATATTGAACAATATCAATGTTATAGTGAATCACTCATTCAAACTTTAAATAAAAGCAGAATGAGCTCGAAACAATGCTGCAATGCAGAAAACTTTAACGAGGATGGTGAAACACATTCTAATTCTGTTTATGAATTGTAGCTAAAACCAAACTAAAAGTTTCAAAGTTGTTTGTTTTCAGTTTGGTGCAGCAATTTTAAATTATTCAACAAAGAGCACAAAACCACACAAACCACAAAAACTCTTTGGCAACTCTGTTTTCAAACTTTATGCCTTAGTTTTCAGTAACTCAACCAATTAAACTCATGTGAGATGTCGCAAAGCGACAGAGTAGCACCGCAACGGCAATATAGTTTTGCAATATTTTTTTGATATTTTTTTCTGGTTGTTGAGCCGTCTGTATTTTACTGTAATGTACAATACTAAACACCGTAGCAACAATGATGCACCCATTCTAATGCACTAAAGTCTACGAAAGTAGATTAAAAAAGCGCAGCAAAGGTCGAACCCAGGTGATTGTGTTTAAGCGGTTATTGCGTCAGGGTGAAAACGTTTTCAGGCTGTTATTGTATAAGTGCGTGCTGTCTGTCCACAAAACCAAAATGTGGCAAAACCACACAAGGTACAACAGTCCGATATAAGCTTCTAAAATGAAGTGACGCACTTTGTTTCTTGCTGGTTTTAGCAAGTTCGATTTATCTTATTAGAATCTTACTGTCTTACTATCTTACTAATTTGCCAATTAGTAGCAATGCATGATGTGATGTCACTGATGAGAATGTTATTTGCATACTTGACGAATAAAGTTGCAATGGCATTTACAAGTAATGGACGCGTCATATCTATCTATCTATAATGGCTAATAATAAACCTAAATCGTGAACTCCAAAAATCTGTGTAATGCAAGCAAGATAATGGAGAAGAAACTCTACGTTTTAGTAAAAACAAAGTCTTTGTCTTCGAGGAAAAATTATCCGCAAAACAATTTTTATTTTAAAAATAAACGAATAAAATGGGGTTGTTTAATAGGGTGTATCGATAAAACGTTTTTTTCTCAAAATTTTTGCAGCACCTTGAAAAGTTTGTGAATTGGTGTAAAAACACTTGGATAAAAATTTGAGTGCTCTAGGATGATGGGAACACTTCGTGCATTGAACCCAAAGTTAGGAATTTGGGGCAAATATGCGCATATTTTCATAATCATATTTCAAAGCGAATTTGCGTAGTATGAATTTTGCATCCCCACGTAACCTGCATTTTTTAGTCTCAAAATACCACATTTAAAATTTTATTGTGTTACGACAAAGATAATACGTCGCGTTATACGTCTGAACTTACGGGAATTTTGAGCTTCAGTCGAGCCTAATAAAGCGCTTGTTTAAATGCCTTTGTTCTACTTAACCATTTTCCGCTTTATATTTTTAATGCGATAATCAATCAGAAACGTAGCTTTATCTTTCGTCTTTTCGCAAGTCTAGAATTTTGTTTGATCTTTAGCAGAAACAAAGAAAATAAATTTGACAACTCTTGAGAAGAAATAAATTAGAATTTACCAAACAAGTATAGCAATAATAACACAATGCATTACTTAAAAGAGATGATTGTGAAATTTTGCATGTCACAAAAATATCCGGTTCTCAGCATATTTTATACACAGTTTTTGTATAAAGAACTATTTATAAAATATCCCAGGACTCACCACGTTGAGGTGACCGGTATCGAGTCCCATCCTACTCGAGCCCAACCGCCCAACCTTTTATTATGCTGAAGTTTTTATTTGAGTGTCTTGTACTGATACTTAGCGTTAAAGCATGGCATCGTCGCTCTTGATGAGAGTTTATTTCGGATCATTCCTTCCCTACTTGCATGGTCTCAAACTAAAGATGAAGCTTCTGTGACTAATTTGATGTGGCGATCTACACTTCGAGTGTGATAAGGCAATTCAGGAATTTTCAATTGAGAAAATTATTGCTTTGAATCGATCATTTCTTTTATTTCGTTTGTCGTCACAAAATAAGTAAAAGATTGCTCTGAAATAGTAGTATCTGTCTAGTCAATGAGATCAATGTAACTATTTGCATTGATATTAAGCTAGCTTAGGGACCCGCAGTTGTCTGATTCGCCCAACAAAAACGCTTTGCTCTCTGCTGCAAATTATTCTCCTCCGTGCAAGCTCATTGTGATTCAGATTGGTGCTTAACACCATTGCGGCCAATATTGATAAATGATGAGCACCAAACGCATTGCGTTGTATTACAGGTATTTCAATTTTTCTAACCTGTGATGGCAACTTTTGACATTCTTTCCAAGTGTCTTGGAATTTGACACTTGGAAAGAATGTCAAAAACATGCAGTGGTGCCTGAGAAATAGTGTGATTGCGTTTGATTTGAAACCTACCACTTGCTTAAAATTGCTTGTTGGCTCTTCAGTTGAAACATATTCTGTCAATGCTCTTGAAGCAGTAGTTTACCAACGAGAGTGTGCCATTTCTCCACCCTTTCGAGATGCTAACGGTGGTTCATAATATTTAAGAAGATCATGAGTTGTTGGAAGAACATTGGCTTTCAGATCTGCAGATATTCCCAATCTTGGACAATTTACCTTTGATCTTGAAGTCAATGATTTTTGTGGGAGCATTGCTGGGTTTAAAGCAGGTATAACAAACTCGCAATGACAAAGTTGTTCGCACAGCGAAATATAACTTATTGCAATACTCCAATAATTTAGTGTAATAATTCACATAACAGCAAATCAATAAAAATAATATATCAACAAATTGGTAAATACTTAGGTTGAAATAAAGATTGAAAACATTTATGTTCTGCTAAGCTATTTAGCAACTAAAAATATAAAGCAATGTTAAAAAAAGCGTTGAAAAACTGCCTTTTTAAACTTATTCTGAACTCAAAACTTAATTTCACCTTAGCTACAGTGTAGCCAAACGACGAATCTCAAAAAATTCTACTCAGACTACCTCCGATCTTATCGAGTGCTTTTATTTTTACTTGTCTGAGGTGCTCTATGAATAAATTCTTTTCGTAAGTTGTCAAAAAAAATTTTTGTTTGTTTCTACTAAAGATCAAACAAAATTCTAGACTTGCGAAAAGACGAAAGATAAAGCTACGTTTCTGATTGATTATCGCATTAAAAATATAAAGCGGAAAATGGTTAAGTAGAACAAAGGCATGTAAACAAGCGCTTTATTAGGCTCGACTGAAGCTCAAAATTCCCGTAAGTTCAGACGTATAACGCGACGTATTATCTTTGTCGTAACACAATAAAATTTTAAATGTGGTATTTTGAGACTATAAACTGCAGGTTACATGGGGCTGCAAAATTCATACTACGCAAATTCGCTTTGAAATATGATTATGAAAATATGCGCATATTTGCCCCAAATTCCTAACTTTGGGTTCAATGCACGAAGTGTTCCCATCATCCTAGAGCACTCAAATTTTTATCCAAGTGTTTTTACACCAATTCACAAACTTTTCAAGGTGCTGCAAAAATTTTGAGAAAAAAACGTTTTATCGATACACCCTATTGTTTAATCCTATTTGTCAGAGCTGGAGTTGAGGACACAAGGCTCGAGGCCAAGGACACAAAACAATTTCGAGTCCAAGGCCAAGGACAGACCCTTTCGAGGCCAAGGTCAAGGACTTCAAGATGTGTTCTAAAGGACGTCCTAGAGGCCAAGAACTTCCTCGAGGACTCAACATCTGCTATTCGTAACTGTTAGTTATTTTAATATAGCGCCTAAACTAAAGAAAGTTTTGCTTTGATGAACCCCGGCTTTTAATCAAGTTTAACAACACACATTCTCAGAAAGTTTGGGCTCAGCCGGATAACCGGAAGTGACGTCATTTTTGCTTTAGTCACAAACACCTAAGGAGTTTCATGCAGTTTTGAGCACAATGCTTGCTTATCAACGCATTTATTCTATTTATTCTACCGCGTCTTCATTAACGATGTTAATCTTTAACTGGTTTAAAATATTTTGTGTACTGATAAGTGTATTGCATCATCATTACGTCATCGATGACGTCATAATTCAAAACTAATGCTTTTTCTGCTGTTTATCCAAATAAATTGCGTTTGCATAAAAAAAAAAATTTGTCATCAGCTGTTGAATGATAAAATAAAAATAATACTTCAAGATTCTAAAATTTTGTGAATGATACTATATCTCAGTCTCGAAAAATTACAAATAATAATCAACGCAATATTATAAAAATGACGTCATCATGCATGTGACATCATCAACTGCGGTGGCTTTATCAGAGATGCCTTTGAAAAAGCAAGAGTGCAAACTGAAAATAATATTTACCAACATTTAAAAAAATCTGCGTGCTGGTATAAGGATTTACTGATTTTGATAACGTCATCATTTGTTTTGGAATCGTCACAACCTCAAAGTATTTGATTCAAAAAATTTAACAAAAAATAGCTTCATCAAGAAAAAAATCTCACTTTTATCACACACCAAACAGTTTTTAGATAGGGGGACAAGTTTGCCCCCCCCCCCGTACGAATGAGATGTGGAAATAGCGCGGTAGATAGTGGGTTAAAATTCTTATTAAGTAAGATACGTTAACGACAAGTTTACAGCAAAAAAACAAGCAGCGATGGGGTCTCACAATAAACTTTTCTCCAATTTTTTTCAACTATTTTGATTTTGGCTGTCAGCAAGTTTTTAATATTTGAAAGGGGTGAAACATCAATCTATAAAAGGTTACGTACAAAAACCAAAAAAACAACAATCTAAAACGCATTTTCACTAAATTTCAACTCTCCACATTTTTTTTGAGATGTTTAATTTTTAAGTTGAAGAAATCTTCCCAATGGTACGTTGGCCAGCTAAATATTCATCTTTTCTTAAATAATGTTTAAGGTATTTGTCACAACTGGTTTAAAAGCACCTGAACACAAGGCTTCAGAATGAATTAGTGTTGAAACAGAAATTCTTTTACAAGTTAGGTTACTATCCTAAAAAATTAAACTTTAACTTGTAGCGCTGTTGGAGAGAACTTTTAGCTTTAAAATAAAATATCGCAGAAACAATAAATTGTAGAAAGTTGAAAATTAGCGAGGATATTTTTTGAATGCTTTTTGTTTTTTACACCTAATTCCAGCTAATGTACGTTACCTCTTTCAATTGAACATTTTCTTAAAAGCGTGGCCATAGCTTTTGTATATGATTTTAGCACTAAAATTGGGGCAATTAAAGAAAAACTCTCCACTTATTGGTAGTTTGCGGTTTAAAGTTTTACTTGGCTATTTTCTGGCCAAAGCAACTTTGCTAAATACATGCAGATAAAAAAACAAAATTTGAATAATTATGAAACTGAACTAAGGAAAAAACTGATACAAACAGAAAAAAATGGCACACGTTGTAACTAGCATCGCATAACCAAAGACTTGGCTTTGCTTACCAGTGCGGCAGCATGCAGAACTTACAGTAGTCGTATATCAATAGCTAGTACTGCATAAAAATTTTGATAAAGAAATTTTCTAACAAAAAAAAAACTAAATAAATAAATTAAACAACTGCTTCGTCTGCATTTTATTTAGAGACAGTATTTGACTACATCTTTAAGTCTAAATTTGTAACTTTTCACCTTTCCATTGAAAGGTTTTTGGTATTCCCTTTACTGCTTCAAAATAAAACATTTAGTTTCAAATAGTATAAGTGATAGCGCAAAAAATAGGAAAATGCTACAATTTATTTTTTAAAGAATAAATTTGCAGAAAAATTAAAACCCAAGGCGATGCTAAGTGCACCGTCACAATATTGAGAGCTGAAGGTTTACATGATAAGAAAATGATACTCTTCAAACATTATTCGTATTGTTTCAAAGCTACTCAAAATTTTTCTTTATAAGCGTTTTTCAGTTCGGCGATTAATTCTCACGCCGGTAAATCAGGCATGATTTTGTCAAAATCTCACCAGCTGCTATTCTTTTTGTAGCAAAACTTACGCGTCCGTAATACCTTTGGTTTTTATTTGTTGTAAATAAGCTCCGGTAAAGTGGAAATTTTATTTAGCACGTTGGCTGCCACGCTCATTTTTTTCTTGAAAAATCGACTTTTATCAGGTGCCAAAAATTTTTTTCCAAAGATATTAATTTCCTACTTTTGATTAAATTTTTAAGCTTATTTAAGGTAGAATTACTAAACCCAGTTAGATTTTAAAAGAATAGTTATTCACCACGTGCCACAGTAAAAAGAAAGAGTATTGACGCAGTGCCAATATGGTTTGTTTCAAAAAAAATAAAACCTGAAAAATGTATCACCGGTGATATACTGGCACCAGAGAAAAAAGCCCTAATGATCACCGGTGATGCACGAGGCAGCCAACGTGTTAGTCAACTAATAGCAACAAACAACAAGACTAAAGTCATTTTAGGGCTTTATTTACGATAAAAATGCAAACGTTTCGCCTTTCATCAGGCCTCTTTAGGTATTAGTTAAATTATAGCCATGTTAACTTCAGACTAAGTGGAAGAAATGAAACACAAAAAATCAAGCCATATCAAGGTTTCGAGTCACCGGGTGTTAAAACAATAAATGATCATCAATCACATTTAACAGGTCAACAGATCATTTACTAATGGAAAATAAAGAAATTCGAGGAGAAAATAACAGCACATTAAAGATCATCAATCGCATTTTGGGATGAGAACCTGAGATGATATGGAGTAGAAAAAGTGGGTCTTAGCGTACAGCGTACATGAAGAGCCTTTTTTTTTTTTTTTTGGAGATCACCTAAATAGATCAGGAAAAACCACCTCAATCCGAGTAAAGACCAATCAAAACGTAGGTCAAGATTTTTTGATTATGTGCTTAGCCTTCAAAACAGCACTCCCCAATCCAAATTCATGGCTACGCTACTGCTAAGTGTAAGAATTGCCCTCGTGTGTGGTTTGAAGGTTGGGGTGGGCTGCCAGAATAGGATATGTGTGAATTCAGATGCTGATGAAACACTAGCCTAATCGGATAGCAGATTGGTGAGGAAGTGCTACCTCACATAATAACTTAGAAAAGCATCAAAATCAGCACAAAAACTTAATAAAATTATTGCGCCATTTTCAGCTCGATAAATTGTAAGGATTATTTTGCTGAGCTTACTCAATGGTCAGAGAAATTAAAGCTTTAATTATTACATGAAATATTATCTATTTGCAATGCAGAAACGTTTTGCTTTATATTTACAACACTGTTAGTTTTAAAAGAGCTTTAAGGGTGTAAGTACAAAATACAGAAAAAATTTTAATTTTTATTCAAAACTTTTTGTTTTAAAAGTACCAAGTTGAAAGTTGCGCAATGCGGAAAAGATGTTTGAACATAATATAACTTCTTGTGCTACCAAATTTACTATTCAATTTGAAAAAAATAACGTCAAGATTATTAAAAAGCACACTTGAGTGTACCGACAAGGTGACGAATGCCATGGAACTGGGAAGTCATGCAGTCATTTCAGCTGAACGTGTCAAAGAAGCAGCAAAAAATGTGTCAATGGAAATTGGTGGCTTTTAATTATTTGTTTAACTGTAGAGCTGTAAAATTAATTAAATTGGTGATGCAGCAATGTTGATTGCTTTGTTAGCTGAGTTTTTGATTTCAACAACTTTGATCTTTTTCTACGGAGAAACCTTGGATGTTCAAAATGGTACGTTTAAATTTCAAATGTCTCATTTCTTACTTTTTTAAAAACTTTTTATTTACTGAAACTAATCTGCAATAAATTAGTATTTTCAGCGTCGTTTTCACCAGTTTGCTCTGGCTGGTGGACAAAGTACTACGATCACGATACTCATACGAGTGGTTTCGAAAACGATTCTTATGGTAGTGGTACCAGTGCCTACGGTGACGGAGAGTACGAAACGTTGCTTATGTTAAGAAATGAAAACCCTGGTGAAATCTGTGCCAACCCGACAGCAGTTGACGCCAGGTTGGTTGGAGACCAGATTCACTACAGCCAGACCGTACAAATTCTCACAGTTGATTCAAAAACACGAAAAAGCCCAAAAATTAGGTTACGCAAAAACATCATCCGGTATTGCTCATATTTGGTTCAAATAAAACTATTGTATTGCAATTACAGCTTACTGTTGTTTTATTATTATGATAATTTTTGACTTATAAGACTTTTTTACGGTGTTTTCTAAATGCTTTTTTAAACTTAGTGTGACCTTTGATGCAGTTTGTTTTCAGGTTATGCTGTCATTGCAACAATTTACATAGCTATGTTTTAGGTTTTAATTTTTAATGAAAATTTGAAGGCAGCAGCATTAGGTGGTACATTTTTTCCGCTAACTTTTAGTGAATTGTATGTTCGATGTAGAATTTAAGTCAGTTATTACAGTGCTTATGCTGCTCTAACGCAAGCGACTTTGACAACCACTCCACTGCGAATCAATTTGCTCTGCATTCTCAGTGCAGTCTCCGTAGAGTCTCCGTGCAGTCTCCTTAGAGTTGCAGAGCATGGCGAATCCTCTGCGAATGCGCAGCGAATTGATTTTTACTAATGTAGAACAAAAAAATTCATTTTCATGATAAGAGAGCGGGTGGAATTAAAGAAAAAAAAATCAGCTAGAAGATTAATTAAGCAAATTGTTTCTGCAGACGATATAACTTGTAGTGAAAGCTTTAATTTAGTAGCGAACAAAAAGAACGAACATTGTCCAAAAAATCAAATGCAGAAATAAAAATGACTAAAAACGGTTATAATACTTTTGGCGACTTTGCTATGCTATACTACGGCATACCTGATTGGTACCGCGGTATTTTTTCAGTGGTACCGTTTGTTAATTACGGCGGTACTTTGCCATTTAAAGGCGCTACCGGTTCTTGATAGAAATGCACAAATTTTATTTGCACCAATGTGAAAAAAACAAATGCTTTAAATTGGCATTGCAAGTTATGGGTAAATTTCAACATCTACGCTCTTGAAAATCCAACAAAAGCTTTCAAAACTTTTTCAGAGCAAAATTTTGACCTAAATATAAATCAATAAAATTGTTCTTTTTTTTTCAAAGTTTATTGTTGTAATTTAAGAAAAATAAAAAAATATAAACTGGTCACAATTATCAGCATCGCGCATTGTTGCTAAATATTTACTCGTTTTAACAGAAATTGCGTACGCAGGAAAAGTAGATGATGAGTTTAGTGAATTGATTGTCATTGTAAGTCTTTTGTTTCTCCCCATGGACACAAAAACGCATTGCCAATTTTATAAACCAAAAAGCCAGAAACCTTTCGATCAGTACGCAAAATACGACTCAATACGTAGCAAGTCAATTTTAAAAACATTCGGTTAATCATGGCGTTTTTGACATTGCTGTAAGAGTTCAATTTTTGTGGAATCACGTGCCCTATCGTCGAGTTTCAGGCGTTCATAGATTGCTTGCTTTGAAATTGTTCACTCAAGCATTAGTCTCAAAGAAATGCCATAGATGAACTCGGACAATGCAACGTTTCCATTAAAAAAATAAAAAATATTTGTCATATTGATTGGAATCAAAGCAAATGTATTTTGTTTCAAATCTCAGTTGCGGTTCACCAACAAATTTAAGACAAATAGTTTATATTACGTTGTTCTTGTTTAACGTTTACGTCCGGTACCCATTTTTCCGAATTCAATTAAGAGGGATCCATTTTTTTGGGATCAATTTGTGCGGGTGCCCACTTGACCTAGACTCTCTTCATAATATTGCATGTTCTACTATATAACGATTTAAATATTTGCGTTGTGGTATGATCAACTTACATTACTTTGCCTTGCTACGCTCCATATCCATAGTCATAACTCTATATGAAAAGCTTATTTTCAAAAACCCTTTATATCCACTTCTGATGTTTTTGAAAATACTGCATAAAATGGTATTGAAATTTTTTTTCTGGCAAATATGTTGTTAATTTCACTTTATGGGAATTGCAGACGTATACCTCTTTAAAACTGAAAATTTGAAAAATTAACAATTTAGTTAAGGTTTATTTTGGTTCATTTAAATTAAAAAAGCGAATATAAAGCAATTTGAAACCACACTTAATAAAATTTTGGAAATGGTTGTTTCATCTAGAATTAATCTGAATCTAAACCTAATGGTATGTTGAAACATTTATTGTACTGCCTATAAAACATGATTGGTTGCTGCTTTTATCCACATTTGTACAAAACTTCACGCTGCTTACAGCCATAACGTCTTCCAAAAGTAATCATAGAGTAAGCTATTCGGTGTTGTGACCACCCTGAACGCTTTTTCAGAGCTAGGCACACTCGCAATTTGCAATGCTAATCCGCAATTTCAGTTTTTTTTAACTTTTTGATTCGCCACAAATCCGCAACCAGATTTTATAATACCGATAGTTGCAATCTAGTGCTTTTTTCTCACTAACTTTGCAGCATTTTGCGCATTGTACTACCTATTTGCACTTTGTACTACCGTATTTTGCACTTTGCACTATTGGTACCGTATTTGCATGTGCGATTAAAACAGATAAAATTAGCGTTATCTGCTTCAAATTAGCACAAATTTTTGTAATGCCGGGCGCCGGATTAATCTGGCGCTGCGCCGCGCCGATCAAATGTTCTACCTCGGCTAATTTGGCGGTAATATAGCAAAACCCTCATTTTAGAAGCTAAAAGTTGGTTTCGGTTTATTCGACGAGTCGGCTTATTAGCCAGAAAATACGGCATTTGCAATCTAGGGTTTTTTTCACATTAACTCGATTTAAATACGGCACTTTGAACTCTCGGCGGTGTCGCCTATATGGTTTAGTGGTTAGGGAACGCGTCTGGCAAGTCTCGTGCTCGGGTTCGATTCGCCCTGCGCTTTTTATTATTTATCTTCGGAACCTTGCATTAGAGTTAGGGTCGCGGTACCGGCTTGAGAGATAGCAAATCGAAGTACAAAAAAGGGTACCGGTACACTTCGTAATTATGCTACTGGGTATATTTGTATACTCAAGTTTTTTAACATTAAAAAAATGGGTTCTTGGGCTAGGGCAAAGTCCTCACGCCCCATGTTGTAAAATATTAGTGATGTTTTGTGTGAAAAAATAGCGATTTTTGTGACATAAAAGGAAATGTATGGTTTGTTCAGTTTGGCCGAGAGGTGGCTGGGAAATACCTTTGCTTTAGGTATGCTGAGGGCTGCTGATGAGAGCTAAAAGCTCCAAATAGCGCTGTCCAGTTCTGTGTTTAAACAAAATTACACACTTGGATGTTGAAAACAATTTGAAAAGAAATTACTGAAAATGCTGAGCAAACAAAAATTTAGTTTCCCCAACAATTTCCCAACTCTAATTTTAAGCTACTCCTTTTTTTTTCATTTCGTTGAATGACAAGACAAGACAATTTAGTTAGTCGCTAAATAACTTACTGCAGTAATCATCATAATTATAAACAATAAACAACAACAAAAACAGTGATGTTAAAATAATAATGGCAGTTTACTTTATATTTGCTTAGCATGCTACAAGGAAGTTGCGAATGGACGCTGCGGTCATCGAGTCAAGCAACCGCCTGATACGTCAGAGTTGAAAATCGCTAGTATTGCCAGTAAATAGGTAAACAAGTTTGGTTTTCTGTTGCAAATAATTCTACGGACAAATTTAGCAATTTCATATTTCCACAAATCATCATTTTGTAGTATTGTCTTTCTCAAATCTAATGCCTGTCTGTAAATGATGTCTATAATAGGCCGTTTGCTGTAAATTCTAGCGTTCACCTTGTAAAAAAATTTGAGTGGCAACTTATTTTTTGCTTAAATACATTGATTTTTATCTCACAAACTCACATGCAAAGTTCTCCACTTATTTTCCTGCAGTATTTTTTTAATTTAACCTGAAAGTTGGCGTCTAAAATGCGGATGAATACAATCAGACAACCCGAATCGATTAATCATAAAAATAGAATTACTTGGGGACTTTCCCTTCAACGAATTTTTAAAAACTGTTTTGAATCAGGTCCAGAGGTAGGCTACACTGATTCAAAGGTTAGTTTTCTTTTTATGCTAGCTTAAATTGATTAAGTGGGTGCAATAGTTGGATTTTGTTCTTAAATTTGTTTTAAAAAAATTTTTTTTGGCAAACTACGAGCAATAAATACTTGTATCCTTGATGAAACATTGCTTTAAAGTAGACCTAGGTCTATACGGTATAGATAGCCAGCTACTTGATAACCAAAAGTCATATGACCTACCAGGCAGAAATTATGAAGCATCGTTACAAAACAGTACTTTAAAATAGCCTATAGTTACTTGTACAGTGATAGTAAACTTATATGACCTGCCAAGCAGAACATAGTCGTAAACTGCTGTGTTCAGATAGCAATGGTAATTTTATGACAGTGCTGCAAAAATGGTTGTGAGATTTTTAGATTAGAAAATGCACAAAACATGTAGAACTAGCATTGTTTCTCAAACAACTAGGTCTAATGTAGATTTGTGTTTGTAGACCTAGCATTGTTTAGCAGGCTCCTAGATAAAATAGTATTGATTTGTAGTTGTAGACCCAATTCCCATGAAGACACCGCAAGTTGTAATTTAAGTAGTCGTTCAACTCTACCTAGATTTTAACCAAGAACACATTTTAAAGTCCTTGGCCTCGAAGCTCAAGTTCTTGGATTCGAAGCCTACAAGTCCTCAAAAATATCGTGTTGTTGGCTCGAGGACAGCATTATTTTTTGATTGGTTGAAAAGGAAAATAACCAAACAAAAAATAACCAAAAATTCTAGATTTTCAATTCGTTTCTTTTCCTTATTTGGAAAATATCGTATAATGTGATTGCTAAGTCATAGTAAACCTTATTTTAAATGGCTTTGTGTGAAAGCTTTAATCGGAGAATGAGGGGCAAAAGGCAGTGTAGAATCGTTATTTTTTTTTCTGCTTATATTTCCGGTGCGGGTGGTACAAACAGCAAAACCCTAAAACCATCAAGAGCCATAGTAAGGGATTCGTAGTCCAGACACAAACATTTTTGAATTGCTAATGCTCACTCATGACCGTGCTTATCTGAGTATGAACTCGGAAAAAAGTATATGTGCGTGATAATGAAATGTAATACAGTTACCACGGCGGTAGCGTAGCCAGGCCGGGGGGGGGGAGAGGGGGGCTATAGCTTCCTCTATTGGCCTGTCAACCAAAACGCAGAATAAGAAAATTACCTCGTTTTTAGCTCTTTTGAGACTGTTTTTTGCGCTGGAATGGACTCAAAAGTGATTTAGAGCATCTTTTGAAACATATATCCAGGGGAGGCTAATTTGTCTCAAATTAAAGTCACAAATCAATAAAAACTTTGAAAAATGCCCAAAAATAAATAATCAAATTTGATCGCTAGTGTAAAAACGCTAAGCATAGGTTTTTATCAACAAATACATTATAAACTCAGAAATAAAGGGGATGGGGGGGGGGGGGGGCTATTCAATGTTAATTAATTAACAAATACTTTTCTCAAATCTCTTTTCATTAGCCCCCCAATTATTTTTCATAAAATATAGACGAAATAGATTACTTCGAGTGAGTTTTATTGAATAATAGAATTTTGTGGTTTACCATCATGTAAATAAGAGAACTGCAAGGTTATCATTAGCCACCTCCAACATAGCCCATTAATGCAACCAATTGAATCATGTTGCACTGCCAATTTCTATACCATGTTTTAAAAGCATTATTTTTTTATTACAATAGCCCTAAATTTAAGATATTTTTGCAAAAAAATGCAAAATTATTGAGCGCTGGGGCTCTGCCCCCAGACCTCTGTGCCTCCCACGGCTGGGGGCTTTGCCCCGAGACCCCTAGCAGCTTGGGCTCCGCCCCCAGACCCCCAAAACAGTCCCCCCCCCATCGCGAATTTCTGGCTACGCGCCTGTACTAGGAATAGCATATTTAACAGAGTATGTTAGTGTATCCGTGATATACTTAACAAAACTTATCTTGAAAAAGCCAACTTGTTCTGAATACATGCGAGCGAAAATTGCAAAGATTTTTTTTGAAATAAGAAAGAACAACACTCTAATTACTGTTAAGTGATCGGGGAAAAAGCCACATTTGCTGAACAATTTTTGCATTGAAAATCGCAGGTAGGAATTTCAAATAACAGAGGCGGAGTCCCCAAGGATACATTTTGAAGTCCTTGGCTTTTGCCTCGAAGGTCAAATTTTTGGCCTTAAAGCCTGCAAATCCTCGAAAATGCCGTGTTTTTGGCCGAGAACATTGAATCGTTGAAAATGGGCCATGGCCATGAGCTTTTTTTTCTTTACCCTGGAAATTGGCATTTCCTCGCGTGAAAACCTTTTTTTTTCGTTTTGGGGAACATCTGCGCCTTGTGTCCTTGGCCTTGAGCATTCCTGTTCTAGGCCGCGAGAAGTCAGTCTTTGGCCTTGGTGTCGGATTTTTTTGTATCATTGGCCTTGGCTTCGAACGTTGTGTCCTCGACTCCACCTCTGTCCTCGACAAATATTAAACTATACTGTATCAGAAAAAACGCTACATGAGGAGTTAAAAATGCGAGCGTGAAATTAAATATAACTATAATTGTTTGAATAGCTGGAAAGATGCGCGCTGCAGTCAATCAATTTTTCACACGACGTCATTAAGATGAGAAGAAGCTCCCACGAAAAATTTGGCCTTTTTGGAAAAAAAAAGATTTATTGTTTTTACGTTTCTACAATTGTGTGTCTTTCAGAGGGGGAGGACGGCCCCGGGACAAATTGCAAATGTCTTTAATGCCTTCTTCCTTGATACAGCCCTGCAAAGATTTTCATGTTACTTTTTGCCACTAAATATCTTTTGTTAAATTTTACAAAGTGACGTTTGGCGGCTGAAACGCACGCGCTCATTTATTGATAGGCAATTAATAAGCTATATAGAAAGATATGACATGCGCAATAAAACGTAAAAAAAAATTAATTAAAATTAGGATTGGGGAAAATGTGATAATACTAAAGTTTCTCAATTTAACTTTTATGTTACTGATATTTTCTTTTTTAAAATTGCTTTGAAAATCTAATTGTTTCACCTCTTTTAAAATCACAAAAATTGTTTTTTTATTAAAAAAAAGTCACTAAAATTGTTCAACGGAGGCATGTGGACTTTGCCCTCGCCCCCAGATCCCCGTTTTTTCTAAGGACTTGAGCTTACAAATACCGGGTACGGTACCTTAATTCATTTTAAAAACATAAATTATTTTACTTTATTTCGTAATACTTTTAGATAATAATATCGTGGTCGCGACACTATTCTTAAAAACTATGATAACATTTTTAAAAATCTGCTGAAGGAAGTCATTCAACCAAACAATAAAGGTTTTTTTGGAAAAAGTACTAAAACGGTGGGGAAGAGGGATCCATAATCACTCAGTGGACGTTTGCACTGGGGTCTTACTGATGAAGTTAAGGTCTTAAAATTGACCGTTTCCGTGTTAGTTACTCTCATTTCGAGAACGCCCTTAATTGTTTTATTACCACAATACCGCTATAGAACGTAATCAAAATTGATGCTAACGCGTAAAACTTCAAAAAAACATTCGTTATTTTTAGAAACTACCATTTTCAAATTATCATGAAAAACTTAACGAAATGCAATGTTTTAGACACTTTCGCGCTTAAAAACAGTAGAAAATTTGCCGACCATAGGTTTTTTAAAAATTTTGTCCTTGGTTCTTGGCTTTGGCTTTGACCAATCTTGTCCTTGGCCTCGAGAGGGTTTGTACTCGAAAAGTCGGTCCTGGTTTTAACCTCGGATTTTTTTTAGTTCTTGGCCTCGAACGTTGTGTCCTCGACTCCAAGTCTGCTTTAATTATCGACCACGTAACGTGCAACTTGAATGTGATGATTGATGACCACGACAATTAAAATAATTTGTATTAATGTGATCGGTGATATTAAAGAAAAAGTTTTGATCCCTCCAAACATTGTTGAAGCCCTTATCGGCACTACTGTCCACAATTTGTCGACACGGGTCACAAAAGGTATTGCTGCTCTCGAAAAAATCATCCGATAGATCTGTTTTTCGACTATGATGAAGATTTGTAAACTTGCCTTACGGAGGAAAACGAAAATTAAATAATTGGTTGTATTTTATATTATATTGAAAAAACATACGTTGTCGCACTACTGTCCACAAATGTGGACAAAGGAGTTTTGCTGATGTAATACATGGAAATGAGGACTGGTTTGTGGCTATTTCATTTTGTTGTGTTTTTGCTTTGTTCTAGGATGCATTCATGTCAAAACTAGGTAATCCCACAATTAAAATTCAGCTAGTAACCGTTTCTCTGGAAATTACGACGATACAATACGTGTGAAAAGCAATGACAATAGATTACTGTCACGTGAAAATTTCTTTCATTGTTTTGCCTACAACTGCTTTGAGCATATCTAGCGTCATTTTCAACTACAATTTATTGCTTGCCACATTAGCTAACAATATAGCCTAAAGAATGTTTTTTTAGGCAGAAATAATGAATAGAACTATGGCTAGTTTATCACTGAAGTGGCAGAGGAAAACACTACGTTTTTATGGTTATGTGTGCAAGGACATTTGTGTTAGCCTAAGCAGTATAAAGCCTATCATACCGTAATAGCTGTTTTAGATGTTTCTCAGTTAGCTATAACATGAAAAAGTAAAGTTTGGTTACCCTGAAACTCTGAAATAGAAATGGGGCGTTTACACAATATAACTTTAGAAGTTCTTACTAGAAAAAGCTGTAAATATGATGCCAGGACCAAATTTAGTAAGCGCACTTTGTATTTTACTGTGAGGCTTTTATAAGCATTTATTAGGATGAGTTTTTGTGTATCTGATTTTATTTACTTCTTAGCAGCTTACATATCAAAGGGTAGACTACAATAAATGTAATCATGTGTAGGCGATTTACTTTACGTGAAGCATGCAATCAGCTTGGGTTGATAGATGACCTGAGCGATGATGATGATAATGGTGAGGATGCAGAGTTTATCCCGGTAGAAGACAGTGAGGATGACGAAGAGGTTGTTGAGGATGACGGGGAGGTTGCTGTTGATGATGAAGGAGATATCGAAGCATTTGAAGAGAGAGATGATAATGACACAGATGATGATGAAGCCTCTAGTGACGAAGCTGCAAATTCGGATCACAGTGATGGAGAAGGTCGTGCTTTTGACTGCATACCGAGTAAAAGTGGCATTTCGTACACAACCCAAGAGATTCCTAATCGAAGACGACGTCGAAATATCCTTACACAACGACCCAGAGCTATTGCTACCCCTCAAACTGAAATCGAAAGTTTTGAGCATATGCTCACAGAAGAAATAATGCGAACTGTTCTTAGGAACACTAATAGAAAAGTTAGGGAGCTTCGACGCACTCTATCTACACCTCAAAATTACCACAACTTTTCAATGGAGGAATTCAAAGCTGCCTTAGCATTAATCCTGCGGGCTGGCAGTGACAGGGACAATTTCACTGAGTTGAAAAATTTATGGGAAGTTGGAGACAGCAAACCTTTTTACAGGGCTGTCATGTCCTTGAACCGCTTTAAATGTTTTCTTAGATGTTTAAGGTTTGATAATTGGCACACACGGGAGCAGAGAAAAGTAAATGACAAGTTTGCTGCTATTTCAGAAATATGGGGAATATTTCTTGGAAATATTCGACGCGTATATGTTCCAGATGAATGCATAACTGTGGATGAACAGTTGGTGGGGTACAGAGGCCGAATTCCAGGTAGAACGTACATGCCATCCAAACCAGGAAAGTACGGACTAAAAATTTTCTGGGCATGTGAATCTAGCACTGGATATGCTCTGAACGCAATTGCTTACGGTGGAAAAGAAGGAGATCAGGTTCATAGAAATTTAGGTCAAGATATTGTGCTTAGATTGCTGGAACCCTATTATGGAACTGGAAGAGATATTTGCACAGATAACTTTTTTACAAGTTATAATCTTGCAAAACTATTGCTTGAAAAGAGTTTAACTATACTCGGAACAATAAGAACACATCGCAGAGAAATTCCAAGTATCTTGAACAACAGAATGGAGTTATACTCATCTAAGTTTTTATACAATCATGACGATGGTGTGTGCTTGGTTGCATACCAAGCTAAAAAGAACAAAAAGCCCGTTATGCTTTTGAGCTCAACACATGCAGATAGTTTGGTGACTGCTGAGGAATCTAAAAAGCCTCTTGTGATTTTGGATTATAACCAAAGGAAAGGTGGCGTTGACAGGTTTGATGAAAATTTAGAGGAGTTTTCATGCCGCGGAAAAACAGTTAGATGGCCACTGTTATTCTTTTACAACATGGTTGACGCTGCAGCTAACAATTCGTATATCTTGATGAAAAAATCTGGGAGATATTCAAAATCAAAAAAAGAATTTTTGAAAAACTTAACTTTTCAACTAGCAAAACCTGCTGTTGAGGCTCGTCTGAGGCTTTCGAATCAAAAGCACACTGTTAGAGATGCAGCTTCCCAGGTGGGCTTTTCTTTACCCTTTAAATCCAGCATTCGCCCCGGTCCCACATCCAGCCGTCAAACAAGATGCAGAATTTGCAAGAAACATACGAGATCACGTTGTGATAATTGTGAGAAAGGAGTGTGCCCACAACATAGAAAAATTGTTAAATCATGCAAATGTGGTTTTTGTGCTTGAATATATATATATTCTATCTGTATGACAATTTTTTGCCATTTTTAAAATTTTTTTCGTCGACGTACTTAGCCATTTAAAGGTAACTTTTGTTCTTTTTTGTGTTCTTTATACTAATACACTACTTGCAAACATAAATCTGAAGAGAATCCGCCTAGAACCAGGTTTATATAGGTTGTCCACAAAATGTGGACAGTAGTGCAACAACGTATGTGTTTTCAGTAGTACTGATAAGGGCGACATCACCGGCGACCTGCATATTTTGCTTTATTTTTTTTGCACTTTCCTAAGTAGTAAAAAATGTTTTAATTTATTCCTTAATTGTTACTTGCTTCAGATGCACCCTGGTGTTAGAATTCACCTAGCATGCCGATCAAAAATTGATTTTTACCAAAAAATGCGATTTTGCGTGTCAGCAACTCGAAAAGTATTTTGGTTTTGCAAAATTTTGACAAAAACTTCATAATGCAATTTATATAGTGACGTTTCATTCATTCGTTACGTTATTTTGTGACGTCATCATTGACCGTTTACGTCATTTTAAAAGTATACCCTGATTAAAAATTCTGTTTATATCTATGCAGTTATAAGTTGATACGCTATATGTAAAAATTTAACAAGCATTTGAAACAAGTTTGTTTTTGTAGTTAATTTTATTGATTTTTGTTAACTGTTTTCTATTCAAGCAAGGCCCCAAAATAAATGTATTTCAAATTTTATCTGTCGCCCAATGGTTTCGGAAAAGTTTATGTCATTTTTGTACGTTCAAACTAATGAAGTAAACTCCTATCGATGGTAAATCACTTAAAACCTAAGAGGAAAATTATTAAAAGCTTAAATAAACACAAAAGGAACATTTCGCCGCTAGTAGTGCTAGAGAGCGATAGGGAGGATTGTTTAATTTAACTCTAAAAACAAACTAGACATTTGCGCATCTGAAAAGCTGTCAAAATAAGCAAATAAAAATGATAAAAGAATTTAAATTTGCACATTATGCGGAAAATATATAATTTTTAGTATTGATAACCCCCAACTTTACCCCTCATTTGCTCGAAAACTGCAGGGTAATTTTTGGAGAACTTTTTATATAAACCTCTTAGGATGAAATACAATCTATCTGCATCAAAATTTTTTTGCCACTAAAACTTTTTTACAAACTCGATTTTTAAGCGTCGTAGAATTTACAGCAAACGGCCTATAAATGATCGCGAACGTTTAGGCCGCCAAAAGACGCTTTGTTAACTTTGACGTAAGGTATTTATTTTTAAAAAATAACTTGAGGATCCCAGAAGGGTCGTATTAGAAAGGAAGGAACTGAAGATTTTTGCCCCAGGCGCATTTTTCAAGAGTCCGCAATTGTGGAAACGGAAAAATAACAAAAAATACTTTTTTTCAACAGGCCCAAATTATTCGCGGGAGCTTCGCCTCTTCATCACAATATAATGACCTGGTGTTAAAAAATTTTTAAGTGGAACGCGCATCTCTTCAGGCAATCGAACAATTACACTGTATCAGTTATGCTTAACTTTACAACTATTTCGTAATAATTCTTCATAGAGCATTTTTTGTGACCCAATAGTTTGTTATTTGGGATTCCTTGTGGCAATTTCCAATTCACAAATTGTTCAGTAAATGTGGTTTTGCCTCCAAGACTCGGGTTCGACACCTTTTTTACGCTGCACACCTGGTAGAAATTGAAATTTTTGTGGACCAGCTTTCAAAGCAAAAAAAAGCATAAATGTTTAGAAACAAAAATCTACATGTTCTCTAATGGGCAACGGCATCAAATCAAATAGTCGCAGTTAATTAATGATCTATTTGCTCTGTTGTTGTAACAAAGCTGAACGATTGTACTACTTCCTGTAGACTGACATTATTTCAACACTATATTTTAAAACTCAAGTAATGAAAAGACATGGAGTTCTCGAGGACACATTTTGAAGACCTTAGCCTTGGCGTTGGCATCAAAACTCAAGTCCTTGGCCTTGTCTTTTACCTCGAATCCTACAAGTCCTCAAAAATGCCTTGTCCTTGGCTCGACGACAGCATTGTTTTTTGATTGGTTGAAACCGAAAATAACCAAGCATAAAAATGGGCGTTAGCAAGTTTTTTGATTGGGGAGGCAGGTGATCCGCAAATCACATGCAATGTGACGTCATTAGGAATTTTGAAAGAAGGGACTTTTTATCGGACAAAAATATTCTACAATGGAAGAACAAAAGTTTGGGTTGGTGCGCAAACAGAATGTTGCTAAAGGGGGAGAACTTAAACCAAAAGTTAATGTTTTCAAAATTTGTGTTCATTTGTGGAGGCTGGATGAAGAAACTAATGTAACTCAAGCGTAACACAGACGGGAGTCTGTGGAAAGGGCGGGGGTTATGGGCAATATTTTGAATATTTTTGCAATGTTTTGGAAAAAATAGCTATTTTATTGCCATTTGGATAATATTTTGCAGGTTTTTAGAGCCATTTGAAAGAACTAAATTTTTAAGATTTGAAAGCCAATTGAAAAAAATTAATTGTTTATTCCTCCATTTGCTGACATTTCACGTTTAAAACCTACCATTTTTTGGATAAATTTTGTAATTAACTTGGCCCAGGTTCATTCATTCATTCTTTTTTTATTCTTGACCACCACAACAATAGCAAATGCATGGTAACACAATAATAACACGTAGAGTCAGGAACAACGTCTTGGACACAAAGTAGCGACACA
This sequence comes from Trididemnum nubilum, assembly GCA_963965965.1. Classification (NCBI taxonomy): domain Eukaryota; kingdom Metazoa; phylum Chordata; class Ascidiacea; order Aplousobranchia; family Didemnidae; genus Trididemnum; species Trididemnum nubilum. The sequence continues at coordinate 30,149 of CAWYPQ010000442.1, forward strand.
ACGTCAGACGTTAAGACATGCAGAGGATACTGAACACAAAAAAGCGATTTTTGTTTGCATGGTTGCTGCACCTGTCACACCAGCTCAAAGTACATTGTAGGCCTAATCAATCACAATCATCAACATACACGCAGGCACACAAGATGGAAGTAAAACTAACGGCTGGAGTAGTTGTTCGAATGATTGATAAAGAGAAAAGAGAGGGATAGTGACCAGTGCAAGGCCAGGCACGGTTACGTAGGTGGTCAACGGGTGGCGCAACCGGCCCAAAACTATGTTTAGCTCAACGGAGCATGGTGAGGAAAAAAACCACCCTGAAAATGAAACCTCACCGGGTCCGGAAACCCTTTTAAGTAGCAGCTGGTCATAGTATCAAGACAATAACAATTTTGCAATCGATACATATGCATCAAAACAATTATACACAACATATAGCAATATGAGTCACACCACTCACATTGCGTCTAAATAAATAGCTGATACAAAGTACCAAACTTGTGATCTCTCCGATATCTAAGTCAGAACGAAAGTACATCCACGAGAGGAACTAAATTTGTGTCTATGCAATGTTGATAATGTGTATCTCACACCAGTTAAGGTAGAGTCCGGTGATACTAAACTTAAACGGCAATGGCTTTATTCACCTTGCTGTGCGATATACTGGACTACAGATGAAGGGAAGCAAGATACATTGCCTTCGGGAATATTTTTAGCAGTAAGTAATAAGTTGGGCCCGCAAAAGTAAATGAAGTCAAAGTTTTTTCAGAGCTTTATTGTATTGCCAAACGTAAACCAACATTGGTTTCAGATGCTCTGGAGTCAGTCTTGGTTGATTTTATAAGTCAAATAAAGTCAAAAATTTGTGTTAGGTCAAAATTGCCTGAGCTCAAATATACTTTTTGAAAGCAAACAAAGTTTGTTTTTTCTTCTTTTTTTTTGATATTTCAGCCACAATCAAAACTTTATGCGCAGTTTTATACATGTTTAAATGAAGTCATGCTAATCAAACTTCTGCAAATACTTGCAACGTCACAATACAATTGTCTGAGTTAATTTCTTTACAAAAACAACTTTTATAATAACACGAAACTTTTTTTTTTCGAAAATTAAAAACAAAATAAGAATGCCAGTCTGGGTAAAAATAAAACAATTAAGAGCTCTGCGTCCAAATTTTATTAAAAAATGGTCAGATTTTGTTATGCAACAAAATTACCAGATTTTTGAAATCTTTGGACGGTGCTGTTTTGTTTGATTTTACAGCTTTGACAATCCACAAAACTTTTTTACGACTCATCTTTTTATCAAGCAAGAATATAATTGTAATAATTTATATTTCAATAAGATTTTAGAGCAAATAAAGCCGAAAATTTGTGAAAATTTAAGAACATTCAGTTTCAATTCAAAATTTACTAGTAATAAAAAATTGTAAATGACATTGAAATGTGCGCATCTTCTTAAGTTTTACTCTAGCATTGCTTAGTTGCTTTAATCAAAAAACTGACTGATTGAGATTTCTATCTAAATGCTGTTAATGAAAAGCAAAGGATATTACCTTCTTCAAACTAACGTGAATTGCTAATTATAAAGTTTTTTTTTAATCAAAACTCGGAGCTCAATAAGGCGAAAATGGTTTAAATAAACATAAAGTCAAAATTTCGCTGAAATAAAGCCAAAATTTTTTTAGGTCAAAATTAAAATGGCCCTTGCAATAATTCACTCGAAAATTTTCCTCGGAAATCTTTGTCTTGTCAAAAATGTACGACCAGAGAGCCAGGCCTCTCAATTTAAGTTCAATAATTTGTTCAATAAATATTTCCCCTAGCAATTTTCTAATAATATTTTGTCTTGTAAAAACCGGCGCTTTGGAGGTGGATTGTTATTTAAAGTTGATGTAATAGATACTTACTAATCATGTTATTGCATTAAGTTTATAAAAAAGGGTAGATGGAGGCCAGAGGCTGCACATTTTTGGACAAAAACCTTAAATTTTTTCAAGGATCCACGTAACATTCAAACTGAGCTTCACGATAATCTAAAAACAAAACGCGTCCAAACAATTCTTGTTACCGCGCAACTAAATTGCAGAGGTGCATTAAACATTAGGTAGTTCTGCTATTGAATTCCATTTCTCAAAAAATTAGATAATTTTCTTTCAGAGAACTTAAAACGTAATATAAAGAATTTTTGCTAGCGCAATATTGCAATTAAATTCGTTATGCGATATGCTCGAATCAATTCTTGTCATTAGAACTTTTGATGACAAGAGATTGTTTTTGCTTCGGCTTGCCCGAGTATTAAAACTTTATAGTGGTCACAATTTGCTTTATCACAGAATGAAATCTTTTGGCAAAACTAGCGATTTTCAACTCTGACGTATCAGGCGGTTGCTTGACTCGATGACCGCAGCGTCCATTCGCAACTTCTTTGTCGCATGCTAAGCAAATATAAAGTAAACTGCCATTATTATTTTAACATCACTGTTTTTGTTGTTGTTTATTGTTTATAATTATCATGGTTACTGCAGTAAGTTATTTAGCGACTAACTAAATTGTCTTGTCATTCACCAAAATAAAAAAAAAGGAGTAGCTTAAAATTAGAGTTGGGAAATTGTTGGGGAAACTAAATTTTTGTTTGCTCAGCATTTTCAGTAATTTCTTTTCAAATTGTTTTAAACATCCAAGAGTGTAATCTTCTTTACACAAAGAGCTGGACAGCGCTAGTTGGAGCTTTTAGCTCTCATCAGCAGCCCTCAGCATATCTACATGTAAAGCAAAGGTATTTCCCAGCCACCTCTCGGCCAAACTGAACAAACCATACATTTCCTTTTATGTCACAAAAATCGCTATTTTTTCACACAAAACATCACTAATATTTTACAACATGGGGCGTGAGGACTTTGCCCTAGCCCAAGAACCCATTTTTTTAATGTTAAAAAACTTGAGTGTACAAATATACCCAGTAGCATAATTACGAAGTGTACCGGTACCCTTTTTTGTACTTCGATTTGCTATCTCTCAAGCCGGTACCGCGACCCTAACTCTAATGCAAGGTTCCGAAGATAAATAATAAAAAGCGCAGGGCGAATCGAACCCGAGCACGAGACTTGCCAGACGCGTTCCCTAACCACTAAACCATATAGGCGACACCGCCGAGAGTTCAAAGTGCCGTATTTAAATCGAGTTAATGTGAAAAAACACTAGATTGCAAATATATAAGTTCACTTTGTTAAAATGCTACCCTGTACACTGGCACCAGTGCTGGGCACCGCAAGTTTTTTTTCAAGTCCGCAGTCAGCAATACCGCAACCAAATTTCAATTTTCTTAATCCGCAACCGCAAGTCCGCAATTGGACGTTTAAAAGCTTAGTCCGCAACCGCAAGTCCGCAACGACTTTTCGAGATTCTTGAATCCGCAACCGCAAGTCCGCAACTTCATAATTTTTGAAGTCCGCAATCGCAAGTCCGCAACTTTGTAATTCTTGAAGTCCGCAACCGCAAGTCCGCAACTTTTTATGAACCGAGTGAAAAAGTTTTCCAATCAACCACGTCCCGAAGTGAACTGCTCAGAGTTGATTGGCAAAAATAAGTCATAAGTTGTGAGTTGTGGGAAGTATAGCAAACAGAGGTGGAGTCCTCGAAGACGTCCTTGGCCTCGAGGACGTTCTCGAGGACACATTTTGAAGTCCTTGGCTTTGGCCTCGAAGCCTCATGTCCTTGAAAATTGCCCTGTCCTCGGGTCGAGGACAGCACTATATCTTGAACCGTTAAAATTTTGTTAAAAAACCGCGAGAAATCTCGCGGAAAATTTGCGAAGATCTTTTTTTGTTTTCCTCACGTGGAGAACGCCTGAAAAAAAATTTTTAAGACCTTTTTCGCCTGAAAAAAAACTTTTTAAGACCTTTTTTTTGATATCGCCTGTAAGAATTTTTTGAAGACCTTTTTTTTTCGGAGAACACTTGCGTCTATGTCCTTAGTCCTTGGCCTAGGCCTCGAAATTTTTTTGCGTCTTTGGCCTTGGCCTCGAGCCTTGTGTCCTCGACTCCATCTCTGATAGCAAACGTATGGTGAATACATTCCACGCAATAGAAGGAATTACTCACAATCGTTGATTGTAGTAAATGTACCGCAGCATGACTTGTTATTGAGCTTCCTTTTCGGATGGCAAACTTAAGAATTGAATAGCCTAGCTTCTCTTACTTTCAGGTCCAACTCAAAACAGATTTAAACGCTTGTAATTTTGGTTAAAGCTTTTAAGTGACTTGACTAAGGGTTTTTAGCCCCCAGCCCTCCTGATTGCGCTTCTGATTATACAGTAGGTGCCTAAACTGCGTGGAAGCATAATGCACAACCCTCCGGCGAACCCTCAAAAATGCTGCAATGAAGCTAGGGATATGGAGATAAAAGCCATTGGATTACAGTGAGAAGCCATCAAATAGCAAAGAACAATCCGCATTTCCGCTTGCAACCATATATTCTTGGAAAACAATTTTTTTCGAGGTAGGAAAAGGCAAAGGCAGTAGAAGGCAAAAAAACATTCATATCACTAATCGTATTACTAAATTTTTAGTCCCTAGTTTCAATAAATACTCTAGGAATGAGATAAGCACACGCTACCAGCAGTGCCGTCGCCAGACCAAACGAAGTGAGAAGGCCCTAGCCGAAAATGAACTGAACTTTTGCACATAAAAACTGATATTTTAAAGCTACATATTTGTATTCATCTGTGGAAAAAGATACATATAAGCCCGGCAGCGTTTACTAGCTCGGTTCGCGTGCGGCTGGTATAATCGCTTGAAAAATATGTCTACAGGAGTAAATGCAACCAGAAGCGCAACCAGGGTTTTGTTAAGTAAGAGAGAGGGGGCTTAAACCAAAAGTAAATGCTTTTTGCACAAAAATCGTCTAATTTAGGTCCCGTGCTGAACAAACCGTTGCTACTCAAGTGTGTTGCAGAGGCGGCTCAGCTGCTGGGTGATTTTTGCAATTCTGCGGCAAAAATAGCGAGTTTAATGCCATTTCAATCACATTTCGCACCTTTTAAAACCATATCAATAATTACAGTAAATTGCTAAAATTCAGAAGTCATTGAACAATTTAAATTGTCTAGCCTCTTGAGCCCCCATATACATTAGGTCAAATCCAAAACACGTTTAAACGCTTATTCTTTTTTTGGTTATATTTTCTAAATGACTTGGTTAAAGGAGGTTGATGACCCTTTAGCCTCTTCCCCCTAATTGCGCCCCTGACTGCGAACCAAAATAAATCTTGAGTGTCCTCTAAAAAAAAAACAGCTGGTCTTTTAAAAAAATGTTTTCACGTATTATTTCGGGTCATAATCACTAACGAAATATCGGTAACGCTTCTGTAGGCATACATCCCTTTTCCGCGACACATCCGTAAAGCAAGACGGTTTATTGGGTCACATTCATGTAAAGCAGTTGATGGCCAGCAATTTTGCAAACAATCGAGAAAACTTCAAACGAGAATCATGTTTGAAAATTATTTTTCCTTTTTCCATTATTGCCTGTTGTCTTGTCGTTACGCGATGCTCCAAAAAAGCATTCTGAATGAACCAAAATGGGGGGGGGCACAAGCAGTCGTTCGTGGGGGACGGCGCCCTTGGCCTCATCGTAGCGACGGCACTGGCTACCACTACAAAGAATGATAACCCAGTGGATAATTTTGTGAACTCACGCAGGCGCGTAGCCAGAAATTCGCAATGGGGAGGCTGTTTTGGGGTTCTGGGGCGGAGCCCCCAGCCGCCGGATGCCAATGGGGGTCTGGGGGCGAAACCCCCAGCCGCCGGAGGCTGGGGGTTCGGGGGCAAAGCCCCCAGCCCCCAGCCGCCGGAGGCACGGGGGCCTGGGGGCGGAGCCCCAGCGCTCAAAAATTATGCATTTTTTTTGCAAAAATAACTTCATTTTAGGGCTATTTTCATTAAATAATAACGCTTTTAAAACGTGGGTTAGAAATTGGCAGTGCAAACAAAATTAAACGGGTGGCATAAATGGGCTATTTAAGAGGTGGCTAATGGTAAAATGTTTGTTCTCTTGTGTAGATGCTGTTAAATTATAAAATCGAATAGTTTAATAAAACTCACACGGAGTAATCTATTTCGTATACAGTTTATAGAGAAAAATAATTGGGGGGGGGCTAATGAAAAGAGATTTGAGAGAAATGATTGGTAATTAACAAATACTGAATAGCCCCCCCCCCCTATTCCTTAGATTATAGTATAATTGTTGATGACACCTATGTTCAGCATTTTTACACTTGCGATCAAATTTGATTGCTTATTTCGTACCATTTATCAAAGTTTTCATTTATTTGTTGGTTTTATTTTTGACAAATTAGCCTCCCCCCCTGAACATGTGTTTCAAAAGATGTTTTAAATCAATATTTAGTCCACTCCAGTGCATAAAACAGTCTCAAAGTGCTAAAAATGTAGTGTTTTTCCCATTCTGCATTTTGGTCGACATGTCAATGGGGGGGGGGGGCTATAGCCCTCCGCCCCCCTTGACTACGCTACTGGTTAAAAACGTGGTATTTTCCTTATTCTGCATTTTGGTCGGCAATCTATTAGCCCTCCCCCCCTTAATAAACGTTTTAAACTATGCTTCAAATCATTTTTAGTCTAATCCAGTGCAAACACACAGTCTTAGAAGTGCTAAAAACGTAATGTTTTTCTTATTCTGCATTTTGGTTGGCAGTCTATTAGCCCCCCCCCCCCCCCCCCCCCCCTAAATAAACGTTTCAAACTATGCTTTAAATCATTTTTTAGTCCAATCCAGCGCAAAAGAGAGTCTTAGAAGAGCTAAAAACGTGGTATTTTTCTTATTCTGCATTTTGGTCGGCAGGCCAATGGGGAGGGCTTAGCCCCCCCGCCCCCCCTGGCTACACTACTGAGCTCACGGTAAAAAACAACAAAGCCATACTTTGAACCAGGGCTGCAAATTCGAACTTAAACCCAAAAAAAGTCGGTTGTTTTGCCGAACCCGAGAAAACAGTGTTGACTCCAATTTGAATCAGGTTAGACCCGCTTGTACTGTAATAGCCTGTCTTGCAGAGCGCCGTATCCTTTATATTTCTGCAGTCATACCACACTTTGGTTATAAATATAACAATGTTATTCCTCACAGAACACCAAAAATTTGATTCATCCAAAGGAGCACGGCAAAACAAGAAGTCAATTATCAGCTAGCCAAATCAATATCAATTAACCAAAATTTACCAGACCAAAATTTACGCTATTGATTATACTAACACTATGCTAGACTTTACTAAACTATATTACTAAAAAACTGCTTCGAGGTCTCACCATAGAAATAGAAACATCAGCAACCAACTTACTACACATCTAACTTGATACACTAAACTACGAAAATTTGAGACACTACATCACTCGTACAGTCGAAGACTAACTGATTTGAGCACTAGCTGCAGATCTAAAGATTATGAGATTACAAGTCTAAAGACAATACAGTTTATATTACCACAATGACAGTTCTAGAAGATTCTTAAAACATGCACCAAAAGAGGGTTCTAAAATATTCTAAAAAATCAACCAACTATTTGCATAAAAGATGAGTACGAGGCATGTATTCGTTTCTCACGTTACCAAACAGCATGTCAACAAGAAGAAAGCGATTAAGTCGAAAAGCAGACCTAGTATTTACGTCAGCCTGAACTCGAATAACTTGATATTTTTGCCGAACTTGAATTCGAAAAAATTAAATTGATTTCTCATGTTTGACTGGGTAAAATCATGAATATTTTACGAAAATATTAAAAAATTTCAATATTTGCATAAAACTTGCGGAATTGCGGACTAAAATTAAAAATAGTCCGCAACCGCAAGTCCGCAATTTAAAGTGCCAAAGTCCGCAAGTCCGCATGTCCGCAACTTTTTTCGTTAGTCCGCAATTGCGGATTTGCGGACTTGCGGACTAACTTGCGGACTTGCCCAGCTCTGACTGGCACAGCATTTGCAATACTTTTTAGATAATAACGTTTAAAAAAATTCCGTGAAAAGAAATCGTTCAACTAAACAATATGGCTTGCGTTTAGGAAACTGTTAAACATGTGTGATCCATAATCAGTGGATTTTCAACCGCACCGTGCTTGATGATGATTATCTCTACATTTGTAATTCAGCTATTTTGCCATTCACGGGTTATGGGCTTGTTTCATTGCCTCGTGCCGCTACGGTACGTAATCAACGTCAGCTGCTAACGTGTAAAACTTGAAAATGGCATTCATTATTATTTTTTAAAACTACTATTTTCAAATTACCATCAAACGCTTATCGAATTGCAATATCTTAAAACACTTTTGCGTTTAAAAATTATGGATAATTTGCCAACCATAATTCAAAAACATTGTATCCTTGGTCCTTGGTCTCGATCATTTCTGTTCTTGGCCATGATAGGGTCTGTCTTTGAAAAAGAGGTCCTTGCCCTCGACCGTTGTGTCTTCGACTCCACCTCGGTTTACCTAAATAGCAGAAACAATTGCAAGAAATTGTGACTTAAAAGAAAAAGCTTGCTTTGTAGGAAAGATTAAAAAGCGATGACGGTGGTTACAAAAGCACTACACTTTATTATAACAAAACACCAAACTTGATTGCAGGGCAGGTCGATGAACCTGACCTACAATACATTGGTAATCAGGTCAGCTCTTGTAGAAAGAGAAAAAGGCTGATTTCTCTCTTAGCAGTTAGGCTAAGCTGCAAGGAGGCCAAAATCTAGTCTACTGTAGTCCTAATGAAAAAACGCAGTCTTGTTATGCTTTTACTTTCCTTTATGAATGAATTTGAAATTTCTGGTAAAATGTTTCTGTTCTGTAAAGGCCTTTTCAAAAAGGCGTTAATGTATCATCATTATAATAATAAAACAATTAGAAATAATATTCCCCAATATTCTTTTTAACAATTTATGTTTGCGCTAATACTAACAAACGGTTATTGCTAATAATTTGCTGCAGCAAGATCTAGTTTGCAACGCGAATATGGCATCTGTATTTGTGCACTCGTTTACACTTTTTTTGCACTGGAATGCAGTTTTGCTTCTGTTAAAGATATTTCAATCGCTTCCAACTTTTGCGCACACGCTTGGATGTGCTGCGGACTTGAAAGATATTTTGATCAGTTTAAACTTTCCTGCATTCGTTTAAAAACATTTCGATCAGTTTAAAGTTTTGCGTTTTCGTTTAAAGTGTTGTGCACAAGTTTAAAAATATTTCGATCAGTTTAAAGTTTTGTGCATTTGTTTAAAAATAATTCTAGTGATTGCGATTGATGTTTGTGCTTTGCACTTTTGGATTTTCGGAGGTGTTACAAACGATCAAGTCTTTCTAACCCGGTCTTGCGATATGTGTCAGTTTGTCAAACTGTTTCTCGTTAAAGCTTAGTTTCTTAAATTTGAATATCTGCTAAGACTTACCAGTCCGAACCGTTTTGTGTTTTCTGCAGGGCGACGATGCGGAGTATTATATCCAACTTCAATAACGTGTAGGAGAGCTATGCCAAACTCTCTCAATCTCTTTCTCCTTCTGATAGCTAATTACTTGATTTTTAATGGAAGTTATGGTTATATTAAATAAAGAAAAATACAGAAAAAACGAAGTAGTCTCAAATACGACGTAAGAACCAATTCAGGGCCTTTCCTCCAATCTACAAGACTGTTGTCTCACAGTCAATAGTCAAATTTATAAACAAAATGGATATGTTGGAAAGGGGTAAGGAAAGGGATCACAAAACGCAATTTACCCAAGTTAAGCAGCATTTAACACGTTCACCAAAAACTGATACTTTTTACTTCACTCATTTTTGTCACTACTGAGCTCTCAGGCTCCAAGCACGTTTAAATATTTCCAAGTCGTAAAAACACGAGGCATCGCCTATTGTCCAACATCAAAAGCCACAAATTAACAAACAAAGATTGCCTATTGCCTAGCATCAAAGCCAAAAATTAACAAACAAAGGCTGTCAGCTGCCAGTCTGCACAAAAAAAAAATACACGAAAAAAACATTTTAAAACAATGATTCTAAATACGGCCTAATTAGACTTTGAAGGTCTTTGAAGATGCACCTGTGAAGATGTGTTAATTAGCAGCTTATTTTTAACAAAGGACAATAATTACTCATTAATTTAACTTAAACACCAATTAGACAATGACAAATAATCTTTTTGATTTAAGTCACAAAATTGCAAAAATCAATAATTAATTAGACAAAAATACACAAACAAAGATTTAAAATTGAGTCTTCATTAACTAGTTTAAAGCAGGGCAGATTATTTTTTATGATTTTAACAGGAGGGTTACGTGCAAAAACTAAAAAAAAAAAATAACCTGGAATATATTTTCACCAAATTTTCAGTTTTTTACGACTTATTGTATCGCAGTTAATATTTCATTTTAAAGTCGAAGAAATCTCCCAAACGTTCTTGCCAGATTTTATCTTTTCTAAAGTAATGTTCAAGATTTTTGCCTCAACTGATTTAACAGCGCCATGAATTAGTATTGCAATAGAGACTCTTAGAAATTGGGTAAAATATGCAATTTCAAGAAATTAGATTTTAACTTGTAGCACGGTTGGGGACATCTCTTAATATTAAAATAAAATAACTCAAAGCGATAGTTTGCAGAAAGCTGAAAATTAGTGAAAATATGTTTTAGATGCTTTTTATTTTTTTTGTATATAATCCCAGTTGATGTTCTTTTCTCTTTTCAATCAAACTATTTCTTGGAAGCAAGGCCACACCTTTCTTGCATGATTTCAGCATTAAAAATGGGGAAATTAAAGATAAAATCTCCACTTATTAGTAGGTTGCGGGTTAATATTTCACTTGGCTATTTTCAATCTAAAACAGCTTTGGTGATTACATACACGAGAATAAAAACCTTGACTTGTTATGAAACTGATGTACGCAAAAAATTAATACAAACCAAAAAAAATGGCGCACGTTATAATTGGCATCACACGACCAGAAACTTGGTTCTGTTTGCCAGAGCTGCAGCGTGTAAGATGTACAGCACAGTAAACGTTTATTAATAGCTAGTTGCCGCACGAAAAGTCTGATGAAGAAAATTTTTGACAAAAAAAAAATTTTTACGCCTCTATTTTATTTAGACACAATATGTTTTTTTGACATTTCCTTTGCTGCTTCAACAAAAAATTTTTTTTTCGAAGTATGACATGCAATAACGCAAAAAATTGTAATATGCTGCAATTAATTTTTATAGAGAATAACACTGCAGAAAAAAAATGCAAACGTTGCTAAAAGCAACGGCATAGAATGGAGAACTAAAGATTTTCGTAGCAACAAAATAAAACGGTTCAAACTCCAATTTGTAATATTTCAATGCTACTCAAAATTTTACTTTATAAACGTTTTTCAGATTGGCGTTCGACTCTCTCCCTGGTCAATAGGGCATAACTTCGTCAAAATATCAGTAGCTGGTATCCTTTTTTCAACTAAACTTAATTACACGTCCATAAAACTTTTGGTTTTTATTTGTTATAAAAAGAAAACGAAAAATGTTCCACTATGCTTTTGGCTTCCTTCAGAAAGTATTTCTCCTGACTCGTTTCGACGTGTTGTCGTGTAGTCAGTTAATATCGGCCGAGTTCATTTCCAAGTAAATGCGTCAGGGCAACACAATTTCTTACATAGAACATTTGTATTGGTGTTTCATTGGCAACTTTTTGTCCAATTTGCCCTACTAACAAATCGAATCCCAGATCTCTCGTTCCACTTGATCAAGATGCAATTATTTTCAATTCGTTGCAGCAAAATTGATATAGAAAAAAGATTTTTGTTGAAGCAGCGGTACAGCATCAAAACGCCTGGTATAATAAAGTATCGAAATCAGCACAAAAACTAAATAAAATTATTGTGGTGTTTTTAGATCCAAACTTGCTAGAATTTTTTTAATGAGCTTGTTCAGAAAAATAAAAGCTCTAATTAATATATGGAACATTATGTATATGAAATGCAAAAACGTTTCGCTTCATTTTTACACTGCGGCTAATCTTAAATGAGTTTTGAGTGTATAAGTACACATGGAAACAAAACGTTTAATTTTTCTTCAAACATTTTGATTTTTAAAATAACATGTTAAAAGTTGTCCAGTGCAGTAAAAATGCTTGAACACAACTTAATTTATTGCGATTCTCAACTTGAAACAAAATAACCTAAAAATAAATAAATGGAACATTTGAGGTTAGCGATAAGGTGAATGCGAAAGAAATGGGAAACCATTTGGTCATTTCAGCTGAACGTGTCAAAAGAACAGCTAAGATATACAAATGGAATTTAACTATTTGTTCAACTGTAGAGCACTAAAATTAAGTAATTGAGACAACACTGTTGATTGCTTTGTTGCTGAGTTTTTCAGTTTAACAACTTTGATCTTTGTCTACGGAGAAACGTCGTATGTTCAAAACGGTACGTCTAAATAATAAATAACATTAGCATCAATTTAAAAGGTCTCATTTTTTTACATTTTTCAATATTTCTATTCATCGCAACAGATCTACAAAACATTAATATGTTCAGCCTCGTTTTCACCAGTTTGCTTTTTCTCGATAGTTCGCTTTGCTATAACATAATTATTAAACTTCTGAGCATGCAAAGCGAATTAATTATGCAATCAAACTTAGACTTTCGACAGCAATTTTTCTTCTTCATTTTCATGTTTTGCGTTATCTTTATAATCAGCTGATCAGCAAAACCACAGAGTCATAATAACGAAGACAAGACATTGTTTTAGAACTGCGATGTAATGATATCTGCGCAGCAAAGATAATGTAGTTGTGATTGAAGGATATAAGATCAACTATCAACAGGTTAATCTTGGTTTTTGTTTGTTTTTTTTTCTTCAATTTGCGTCTAACATAAAATTTGCTAAAATGTAAGAGACCAGGTAAAAAAATAACTACAAATATTGCATGGGATTGGAGGCAAAAAAAAAAGATTATGGACCCAAATTTCCCGGCAAATGCTAGTGTGCATTTTTGGAAAACTTTTGATCCACAGATTTTGATTTTGTTTGACAAAGGCGAATCGCCAGCTTAACGTCTTTTTTTTGTTTTTTTGCGGAAACCAGACTATAGAAGTTGAAAGCAATTTTTTTCTAATACCGCTATATTTGCAATAAAGCCGCTAATTTTCAAAGAGCTGGCAATCAAGATAAAAAAGGTTGCAAATTTGTCCTCAAGTTCAACCAGAAGAAAAATTTCTTAGCCAGCCAGAAAACTTACCGGAACTCTTTTTGTAGACGACGCGAAATCTTTTCTGTCTGCCGTGTCTGACGCCTCTACACGCGTTAACTTTCCTCTTATATTGTCAACGGTTTCTGTAGAAAATACGCCAATCAGCAAATAGAAAGTAACAACTACGGTATAATTACGTAAAGAGAATCAGACCGAGGATACTGATTAGAATAATTGCAATAAAAAACCAAACTCACCGATGGTTTCGTCTTCAGGCAGACAGTAACTGTTAGCTGTAACTCCAATCGATGTCTTGTGAGAACACAACCTTTAAATTGGGCCCCGGGAAACACAGAAACAACTTGAGAAGGAGGACAATAGTCCAGTAAATTATTCTTAAACTTGAGCAACAGTCCAGAGCACAAAAGTCCAACTATAAATATGATGGGACCCACCCAGGACAAATTTGAGGCCTCGAGGAAGGACTGCTATTCTGAAATATCCAAATAAACTTGTTAAATTCTGAAATAATCTGAATCTTAAACGATTTCAAATTTCAAAGGATCTTGGTAAATTTGAGAGTAAAAATTTAACGTCTTCCTCGACTATAACCAATTTCGACTGAGCCAGAACAAAAGACTTATAGCGCGAAAGTTCAAGAAAACAGTTTCAAAAAGTTGCGCAACAGATAATTTGCATGCAGTGGAAAAAGCGCGATAAAACGCTTAATCGATGACATCACGTGCGTTGTGTAACATTACATCATTGGAAATCCTTAGCAGCCAAATATAAACGAAAAGCTAAATGCAGTAGAGCGAGTGTTCGAAACCAGGTATAAACAAGAAAACAGAAGCGACGTTACACTTTTCATATTGTACAGTATTTACATTTTTACTTACCAGGTTGTCTTAACCATAAGATAGCGTAAGAAACTTTTGTTCTTTAAATCAAGCTGTCACCTGTCAATTTGTCTACCGCACACTGTGGAAGACATGTTTGATTCACTGCAAAAAGTTGAATAGATTGCATGCAGTTTGTTTGGTAACTGAACAGTAGCGTACGTAGAGGGGCATTGAGCCATCCATGCCTTTGCTTTGAATCATAGTGCAAAGCAAAAAAAATGCCAAAAAGCTTTAAAAACATCGTAATTGCTGGAATAAAAAGGAGCGTAAACGAGAAAAAAGCTTTCAATACCAGGTGTTACACTAGCATTTCAATCCACCAATAAGTAAGGAATTAGAAAATGTTCGCAAATACTGCATCGCTAACAAATTAAGTCTAAACTCATCAAAATCAAACCATCTTATTATTCCCGCGAAAACATATCCGAAGTCCCATTTTACCTTATCCATTAATTATCTCACCAATATTATTATGAGATAAAGCAAAATATTTGGGTGTTTTTATTGATTTGCACTTAAACTTTAATTCCCTCATAAAAAGTGTTGAAAATACGATTGCTAGGTCGGTCGGCATTCTTTTAAAATAAAAACTTTTTTTTTTACTTTTCTTTTCAAACTATACTATGCTTTCATTAATCTTCATTTGCAGTACGGTTTATTTATTTGGGTTTCTACCCACAAATCTTACTTATCAAAATTACAAACACTTCAAAACAAAGCTTTAAAAATTATTGGCGGCGGCAGATAAAGGCCATGCTACAACATGTTACTTTAATTCAAAAGTTCTAAAAATTCCTGAATTATCTAAACATGAAGTTGCCATGTACGATTATCAAGCACTTCCTATAATCTTACCTTGTACTTTCCTCTTTACAAAACAATCAGACTTTGAAAAAGCATTAGGTATCAAGATGTTAAAATATGGAACACATTTCCAACGAGCATTAAAACCAGGTAACCTTTAATTTCTTTAAAGTATCATATAAAATTATCTATTAAATATGTACTAGAACGTATAACAAAAACTTTGATATACAGTATAAAACATTGGTGCTGCAATTTGGGTGAAAATCGCCACATGCTTTATGACAAGGATCTGTTTTTAATTAATTTACAATAGTTCAACTAGCAATCGGGGTGATTGCAGATTTTGAGGACTGAGATTTTAATTTGCACTCTTTCTTGCCAAATTAATTTCTCAATTTTGATTGTTTGTTTACATTACATGAATTTTGTGGCAAAAATAAATAAACTTGAACTTGAGCTAATGGGTTGGAGTAGGGCAGATTTCATTTTTTTTACCCGGCATAAAAATAATTTTACTGCCATAAAAAATTGTCCAATTTTAGATCACAAATCTGAAAAGCAGAAAATGATGCTTCAGAGAGAACTTTTTGGGGGTACAAAGACTAATACCGTCCCCTTTTTTGGTTGTGACATTAATTGTTATCCACATTTTGGATGTAGATCTCCATTTAAAAGCGAAGGAATGATGACAAAAATTGTATGATATGAATTCAGCTGGAGAATCTGAGGGAGTGATGTAGGCTTACCCAGTGGGGTTCCGAGATAGAGCCAGGAAAGTTTTATTAGCCCTTTCGATGTGTTGAAAAGGTAAATACAACATTTGCTTAACATCACAGTCAGAGGCGTAGCGAGAAATCTGCAATGGGTTATTGTTTCGGAGGTCTAAGGACGGAGTCCTCAGGATTCAAAAAACTTGCAGTTTTTTTGTAAAAATAACAATTTCAAGACCTATTTTGAAAAAAATTAATGTTTTTTAAAACGCGGCATAGAAATTAACAGAGAAAAAGCATGATTCAACTGAATGCGTATCTGGGCTATGTGGGCTAATGGTAAAAATTCAACCCTTTTATTACTATCTTGTATATCATAAGAAATATAAAAATTGAGGTGTTTTATCTAATTCGTCTGCGTCTTACAGTATGAAGAAATACAATTTGGAAAAGAGGTTAATCGGAACAAGAGTTGAGAGACGTGTTGGTAATTAGCTGCACAACATTAACCTTATTTTACAGGGTAGGGGGTATTATGCCAGCCCTTTCAGTTTTTTGTAAAAAATCCCTCCAAAAAAAGATTTTTATTACAAATTAACTTGATTTTGAGTCAAATTTCATTGCAAATTCCTGAAAATTTGAAGTTGTTTAGTAACGGGAAGTTTCCCGATTTTTGAGTTTTTCTGAAGCTACTTTCCAAAATCTGCGCATTTCTTGCCAATACTGAACCTAAATGACGTCTTAAGACGTTTTTGTGACGTAACTACTTAAGCTTGGGTATTTTATGACTCAGTGACAAACTATGAACAAAATTTCAAGCGTCTTTGACGTCATCAGCACAAACACCACGTAATTCTTCGAAAATGTGACTGTGACGTCGCCATGTGACGCCATCAACTCGTTATTAACTTTTCTAAATAATTTTGGTAAACACCAACTCGCATTTCAAGTTTAGTGTTCTCATAATGTTTGGTTTATAGGAGTTAGATGGGAGGGCATTCTACCGTGTAAAATGGGTTAATCAAATAGCCCGTATACAGCAAAATAGACTTGAATAATGAAAACTTTTCTGGTTTACGCAGACATTACGCATCAAGCGATCAAATCTGATTGCTTATTTTTTGCTATTTTTAAAGTTTTTATTGATTTGTAAGGTTTGATTTTGACAGATATTATTCCTTTAAATAATTTCTTAAAAAGGGGCTTTAAAGTTTACAACACTTTTTGGTTCATTACACTGCAAAACGGTTTGCAAAGTGCCAAAAAAGTTGTACCAGGTATTTTACTGTATTTTTGTGTTCTTGGTTGACGAGCGAATAAATAGGAGAGGGCAATAGCCTACTCTCCTTTTCGGTTACGCTACTGATCGCAGCAACAAAATTGGCTGGCAGACATGTGTAATACATGAAAAACACTATGTAGAAGTGATGAAACACTATCTTTTAGAGTAATAACTTTGTACCGGTACGGTTTCAAATTTCAAACACTTGAATTTTGCACTGGTACGGTTACTTTAGTAGCGGAGTTTATCACGAATAGGGGCATCTTTGGAAAGGTCCAAATCAAACATGGATCCAAATGTCTTGCTCCGGGGACCGGACTCCATCATCTTGTTCTGGCCCAATTAAATTCACAAATGCTACGCTGTCGGTTAGGAAAAGGCAGAAACTTCAGAAAAAACCTACCATTGAAAAAAAACGTTTGCGCTCGACCAACTAGCCGATACATGTTTTTGAGAATAAATTATACATTTAAATTTTGTTTGTTTTCGCAATATGACATCATCGTATAATGACGTCATTATGAGATCAAAGTTCTTCTCAACTCTATAGAACCACGAGGAAAACTTAATCACACAATGGTGCTGAAATAAATTAGTTATACTCATATAGGTTTGCTGCATGTTTTGAATAGCAAAATGTAGCGTTGGCATTGCTAGCGATAAAAATTGGTCTATGTTGTAAAATTTTTGTCCTTTTATTTGTGCAGGAAAAACTTGTTCAAATTTGATAAAAATTTCAAAGATGATTCTTAAAGAGTATTATGCCATGAAACCAATTTGAAGTTTCTCTTGCTATAACGACGTAGTTATGAGTAACTGTATATTTACTGATGTAACTAAAATAGGACGCGGCGGCGATAGCTCAGCGGTAGATCGTCGGGCTTGTGATTGAAAGGTTACTAACCCCTGGTGTGATTCTCGAATTGAAAATGCGTCGTTGCGTTGTAGGGAAAGGCACTTGATGCTTATTTCCCATTCGGGTCCAGCAGTCAACAACTTGTGGTGGCCCAGGCTGACGAAAGGCTTGCAAAACAAAACCCAACTAGGGTTCTCCGCGTTGGTGTTGTTAGACAGACGCAGTGTGCCTGGTTTACATGAACGAATAAACAAAATAAAATAGTGCATATTCGAATTTGAGCTTGTTAATCTATTGTGGCGTCATCGTATTGTGTCGTTGAACAACAAGTCAAAATGTTTGGCCTACTTCACTCATCAAAGATGGATAATTTGCGTTTAAATGCTTTTTGTTTGCTATGGTTTAAAACGCTATGATTATAGCAACTGAAGTGCAGAAGATGTGCAGGTTTTACGAATTGTTGATGCCAAAATGACGTTAAGCTACCGATTCGCACTTGTTATCTTACGAAATCAAAATCTGTGAATCAATAGCCATTCAGAAGTATATGATAACCCTTGGCCGGAAATTTGGGCCCTGTTTGTACTTTCTCTCATAGACTAAAAATATTGAGATGTTTTAATTTTTTTGCAAAACGTTCGCTCTATTAAATTTCATACGAAGTTTGTTGTTTCTTTTATATATACGTATATATATTTTTATATAAGCGCTCTTCTAGTATTTTAAGATTTTTTTCTTGTTCTACATTTTAACATGAATACTTTACAGTAAACTAAGCAAGAAGGCTTAGGATAAAACTGGACTCCAACCAGAAGAGCTGTGAATGAGTTAATTCTTTAGTAGGAGCAAAGAATTGTAATTGTAATTACATTTTGGCAAACGGTATAATTGGGAGGAGGCTAATATTTTAATCATAAAAATCACAGCCAATGTTATTTAAATAAGTTTATTGCGAACGTTTCGGCCCTCTTTTGGTGCCATTTTCAACGAACAGTAAACAACTTACGCAAATTCAATTCTGGTATTGATTGAAACGAAAAATTAAAATAATGACATTTTTTATTATTGAAATATTTACATTTTATTTACTAAGTTAACTTGGCTAGGAGACAGCAAAGAAATCGTTTGGTCTTCGCGTCTAGCTGACACTTGACTATTTGTATACCACACGCAATGGAGGCTCCAGACTGTCCCTTTTATTGCTTAATGTCAAGAAAGAAAGCTGTGAATATCAATTTTTATAGTCTTTGGTTTGTCCCGACCGGGAATGATTCCGAGTTTATTGTTTCAGTAGCAGATGCTCTATTCACTCGACCACTGAATGCATTTTTTTTCTCTGTGCTGCTTTATTTTGTAATAGTCTGCAATGTAAAAAGATACTATGTTCAGATAACAAGTATGTTTAAATATATTTGCAAGTTAGAGAATTGTTTGAGTTGAGTAAACCAGGGTTTGGACAAAATTTTGAAAAGTATGAAAATGTATCAAAAAATAGGCGCTTATCCTATTGCGAAAATGATCTCGATTATGCTCTTGATATTGTGGAAAACGACATGCTTTTTTTTAACTAGTCCTTCATTAAAAATTTGGCATTTATTAAGAACTTTTAACACATACTTGTCTATTTTTTTCAGTTTCATAATGGGTTAGAGTCTTTCTTTAACATCGAAATCTTGGGGCCTGGAAACATTGTATTCAAACAACTAACATTGCTTTACCATAATTTTCCTCAAACCCTGTCTATAATTTTTTGTTATTGGAGATTTCTATTGAAAGCTTTTGAAGAAGTTTTTTAGGGAAAATATTGATTGTCTATAAGCGGTTTTAGTTTCAGAAAGCCTCCTGTTTTTTGTTTTTTTCAATTTGTTTGAAGAGCGCAAAAACTTTCCCATTATGATCGAAGTATATTGACAAATGGAATTTTTTTCTTAGAGTTGCCAAAACTTTTCATTAGTCTGTCAGTTTCATTCTTTTCTACGCCAAGGCATCCAAAGCATTTTAGCATCCAAGGCATTCTCCTATTCAACCTATTTGAATATTTAATCAAAAACGTTATTGCAATTTCATAATTTTGTTTTTACATTTTTGTGCAGTTTGGAGTACCTAAAAGTATCCACTTAAATGACTTTGTTTACGTAGTAGTTAAGTGAAATGTCTCCAGTTTCATTGGTTTTAGTAATCCAAATTCAGCTTAGTGTAACGCTGAACAAAGCTTAAATATGTTGTATGTGAATCGATACAGAAATATAATTGATTTAAATTTGAACTGAAACTTGACCACCATGCAAAAAAATTAAATTCTCTATTTTGTTAAATTTTAACACGTTTTACGTCATATTTAACGTTTGCTGCAATTATATGACGCCATCAATAACGTGATTGGTTGTTTATTGTGAATGAAGATTGAGGCATGTTGAATTTACTGTCAGTATAGTTACAATATTATGTTTAAAAAGACCTGTGAACAAATAAAGTTAGGACTGTCAACTTATTGGAGACCAAGACAGTGTCCAGCATTTTTTCGATTTTTTCAATTTTTTGAAAATATTTACCTCATTATTAAATTCTGACGTCATCAGTAATTTGATCATAAAAATGAATTAGTTATTGAACTTTTATGTTATCAATTTTTATCGAATACGAAAATAAACGTCTCAGTGTTAAGTCAGTGCCGTCGTTACAAAGGAGGTCAGGGTAGGCCGTGCCCCCCCCCCCCCCTTACGACTGCTTGTTCCCCCCATTTCAGTTTACTTAAAATACTGTTTTTGAAACATTACGTAACGACAAGATTACAGAAAATGATAGAGAAAGAACTAGTAACGTTCATACATAATTCTCGTTTG